>CM071568.1:183441139-183614558 GCA_036426205.1 Ascaphus truei
ACAAAAAATCGGCACATTAAAAATTATTTTAAATACATTTTTATTTATAGTGTAGATGTGCAGGGGTCTCAGGAGCTGAACCGCACTGGTTTCAGGTCGGGGACCCCCTGCTTCCCGACATACAGACCCCTTTATGAGGTGCCGGTATCCCTCTGCGTTTAAAGGTCCCGATCACGTGATCGCGGCCTGTTAAACCAAGCAGAGGGATACCGGCACCCCCAAAAGGGGCCTGTATCTCGGGGAGCAGGGGGTCCCCGGACCTGAAACAAAACGTTTCTGCTCCGGAAACCCTCTGCACATGTACAGTATAAATAAAACACATATAAATAAAACTCGTTCTTACCTTAGTGGCAATGCGCTATGGTAAAGAAGCAGCATTTCTGTATTTTTAATAATATTGTACAGTGAGCAGGGGGTTCCCTGAGCCAGAAATCTAAACTCTGGGGACCCCCTGCTCCTGCTCAATATTATTTTAAAAGTATATATACTGCATTACAATTCATTATAGGGGACGGCTTCAAAGAGAACAGCTCGCAAGCGCCCCCATGTGTTTTTACACGGCATTGCAGTATTGCAGCCAGCCGGAATAAAATGCTTCAATCCATGCCGGGAAAATAACGCTATACACTCCGGCAGAAAACGATCACAAACCTCAATACACCGGAGTATACCCAAATTCGCGGGACTAGCCGAGCGAGAATAAAGTGTGTCGCCACTGTATGTCGTCTCATTTTTAAGGCAGACGCCGAAGAGGAAGGACCTCCTACAGCAGAAGAAGGCAAGGGCGTGGCCGAAGAAGACAAGAAGACCCCGGAAGAGAGCCGCAGATAGAAGAAAGAAGAATACAGATGAAGATGAATTACAAATAGAAGACCCGTGGATTGTTTTGGAATTTTATTTTAATGTTTATTATTTTATGTTTTTTTTATTTTATAGGTTCCTGTGCGTGGTGGATTGGTTCGAGAGAAGTTGTTCAACGGGAGTCGGTGAGTGGGTCAAGTAATGGTAAGTGAACTAAAGAAATGTTTTTTATTTAACTTGTTCTTTTTTTTAAGCTTTTTACATGTATATTTATTTATTTTTGGTTTATCATTTTTTGCCACTATGTATGTATGTCTAGATCGATATATACATACAGGGTAAGAAATGATGTTGTTTTAAAAGCTTGATTTGCTGTGTTTTAAAATATTTTGGCTATGCTGCTATGCATAAATGTGTGTGTCATGTATTTTAAAATTAGATACTGTAGATGTAATTTTTGCTATTGTATGGTGTACTTTAGGTCAGGATGAGGCTTGCTTTTGTATATTGTATTCTTTTTGGTACTTATATTTTGTCAGAGGATAACTTGTTCTGTTCAACGATTGAATTAGTTAATTGTTTAATTGTTAGGGATGGAATTTAAATTGTTTAGGAATTTAATTAATGAATGGTAATTGATTTATGGTTACTGGATTAGTTTAAATAGTATACTTGTTTGGATGTATTGGTATTTTGTTTGAAATATGTTATTGTTAACATTCATTTGCAGAATGTATATGGTGCATAGATTGTATGCATCATGTATACAATGTAAATGCAATGTTTTTAGTGGCATTTGTGGCTTTTGATTGGCATTTGAGGATTTTGATTGGAAGATCAGATTGGATTATTAAAGGAAATTGATTTTATTGTAGTGTGTGTAAAAGATTTACTCTGTGGCCTTAAGCATTGAAATAAGTATGTCCCTTGATGTGCAAGTCCTGTGTAAAAGATTTACTCTGTGGCCTTAAGCATTGAAATAAGTATGTCCCAAATAAGTATGTCCCTTGATGTGCAAGTCCTGTGTAAAAGATTTACTCTGTGGCCTTAAGCATGGAAATAAGTATGTCCCTTGATGTGCAAGTCCTGTGTAAAAGCTTTACTCTGTGGCCTTAAGCATTGAAATAAGTATGTCCCTTGATGTGCAAGTCCTGTGTAAAAGATTTACTGGGATACCGGCACCCCCAAAAGGGGCCTGTATCTCGGGGGGCAGGGGTCCCTGGACCTGAAACCAAAACGTTTCTGCTCCGGAGACCCTCTGCACATGTACAGTATGAATAAAACACATATATAAATAAACACTCGTTCTTTACCTTAGCGGCTATGCGCTATGGTAAAGAAGCAGCATTTCTGTATTTTTAATAATATTGTACAGTGAGCAGGGGGGTTCCCTGAGCCAGTATATATACTGTATTACAATTCATTATAGGGGACGGCTTCAAAGAGAACAGCTCGCAAGCGCCCCCATGTGTTTTTACACGGCATTGCAGTATTGCAGCCAGCCGGAATAAAATGCTTCAATCCCTGCCGGGAAAATAACGCTATACACTCCGGCAGAAAACGATCACAAACCTCAATACACCGGAGTATACCCAAATTCGCGGGACTAGCCGAGCGAGAATAAAGTGTGTCGCCACTGTATGTCATTTGATGTGCAAGTCCTGTGTAAAAGATTTACTCTGTGGCCTTAAGCATTGAAATAAGTATGTCCCTTGATGTGCAAGTCCTGTGTAAAAGATTTACTCTGTGGCCTTAAGCATTGAAATAAGTACAGTACCGACACACTTTATCCGAGTGTGGTCGGTACCGCAAGCCGGGAAATCTCCCGGCTTGCTAGTGGCCGCCCCTCGGCGTGCCGCGCGTCATAGACGCGCGGTCACGCGTCATCGGGAGCGTGCGCCCCCTGCACGCGCGTCCAGGGGCTCCCCGAGGGAGCCCTGGTGTCCCGCGATCGCGGGACAGCGGCAGGGGGTTCCGGGGGACCCGGCGGACCCGGCAGCGGTAGGGAGAGCGCCCCGATCGGAGGGCGCTCTTCCGCTGCTTCGGCGCGCGCCCGTCACTCTCGGGCGCGCGCCAGGCTACTGCTGCGGCAGAGAACGGGCAAATGCTCGAATAAACTCTGCCGCAGCAGTATGTCCCTTGATGTGCAAGTCCTGTGTAAAAGATTTACTCTGTGGCCTTAAGCATTGAAATAAGTATGTCCCTTGATTTGCAAGTCCTGTGTAAAAGATTTACTCTGTGGCCTTAAGCATTTAAATAAGTATGTCCCTTGATGTGCAAGTCCTGTGTAAAAAGGATTACTTCTGTGGCCCTTGAACATGGAATAAGTATGTCCCTTGATGTGCAAGTCCTGTGTAAAGCTTTACTCTGTGGCCTTAAGCATTGAAATAAGTATGTCCCTTGATGTGCAAGTCCTGTGTAAAAGATTTACTACTGTGGCCTTAAGCATTGGAATAAGTATGTCCCTTGATGTGCAAGTCACTGTGTAAAAAGATTTACTCTGTGGCCTAAGCATTTAAATAAGTATGTCCCTTGATGTGCAAGTCCTGTGTAAAAGATTTACTCTGTGGCCTAAGCATGGAAATAGGTATGTCCCTTGATGTGCAAAGTCCTGTGTAAAAGATTACTCTGTGGCCTTAAGCATTGAAATAAGTTAGTATGTTGATTTCAAAAGTGTTTTTTTTTTTTTTTCCCCTCTTAACTCAGTGCTGTTATTGACCAACTGGAAGAAGCTGATTGATTGGGGAGGGGGAGGGTCATGTGACTGTTTAGATGTATAAAACCAACACTCTCCTGCAATTTGCAGGAACTGCAATTGGCAATTGATAGTGAGGCATTTAAAGTGAGTTTTTTAAATCATAAATATAGTTAGACTATAGTTTGACTAGAGGTGACTGGGGACTGCATCTTTCTGCAAACTTTTTGACTCACGACAACAAACAGTAAGCTACTCAGATCACACAGCATAATTTAAACCACCCACCCCTTTACAAACTTCTTCACTGCAGCCTCTCCCAAAACTGACCAGCCAAAACACTGAAACCTGAACTGACTCTTCTAGCATTGCAATCCACCCCAAAACATTTGATAAGGACAGGGACACCCTGCTGTTACATCTGCACACCACTCACTCATTTGTTCACAACGCTCCTGCAACACTGCCTACCCTCTGGCAAAAATGAACCTGATCTGTATACTTAATATTTTTTTTTCTCCTGGCCTCATGGAGATTTTACTCTCTCTATACACTACAAACTCCTCCATCCCGGCCCCACACCCAACATCCACCATACACCCTGGACTACTGAAAAGCCTTGCTATCGATCTACTGAATGTTGGTTGAGAACTCTCAAAACACCAGCACACACACCAACCATGCTCACCTCTAATGGCAAACAACCACAAATTGACAACTTCCAAACAACTACCCAAATCCTACTCGTACTGTTACTCTCCTTAGCAGGTGATATTGAACCTAATCCAGGTCTTCCCATTTCAGCTCTGTCCCATGCCCCTGAGAATACCACCTTTACGTTCCAAAAGGCCTATCTGTCGCTCATATAAATATCCGGGCCTGCTGCCCAACCTGGACGAACTAGAGCATGGTGCACTTATGCATAAACCCAAGCCATCGTCTTACAGAAACTTGGCTATCCCTTAAAACCCTGATGCAAATATCGCCATTCAGGGATACTCCATTTTTAGGGAGAGATAGGTCAAAGAGAGGAGGAGGGTGTTATTTTATATTGCAGACACATTACAATTTCCCAAGCCCACCCTATTTTGAAACCTTAGTTGGCAAAATCTGCCTGCCCCCTTTTCTAAGCCCATCTGCTTGCTGCATCGTCACGGCAAACCGCCCCCCTCAAGCCCCTTAAATCCCTGGCTGATATCACCACACAAGTTTTCTTGGCTCCATTTCTCTCTCTGAATGAGAGAGTGAGCTGCTAGTTCTTGGGGATTTCAACTTCACATTGGCTTGACCCTAAAAAACCACAAATCCAGAATACAACTCAAGTCACTTAACCTATCGCAACTCATTCCCCAACCCACACGGATAAACCTGAAATCGCATAACCATTCCTTGCTAGACTGCATTCTCTCCTCAAACCCCATCAGAATCCAATCCTCTGGCATCCTTCCTGATATTTTCAATGACCATGCAATAGTGTACTGTGTAAGGAAAATAAACCGCCCCATTCAAGCCCTAAAGTTCTCCTCACTAGAACTTTAAAAACTTTAACCCACAACTGTTTCTGGATGACCTTACCAACTGCCCATGGCACAGAATCGATTTAATTCCCGACCCCGATTCGCGCTCGACTATTCCAATCTGAGTTCTTAAAACTCTGCGATACCTATGCTTCCATCACTACGCAAAATAAGGGTACGGGGGGCCCACCTTCCATGGGTTACAACTGACCTTATAGCACTCTACCAGTTCAGGGATGCCTTGTGGAAAATCTACAAAGTAACTAGCACTACCAAGGATCTCAATCACTACAGATGCATGCGGAATATGTGCACAAGGCAAACAAGGCACGCAAAAGCACAATATTACTCTGACAATCTCCACCAAAATACATCAAACCCAACTAACTTCTGGAAGGTTATCAACAATATATTCCAGCATCCTAACCATCAACAACCAAGTAATATCACTAAGGGGGATATTACTCTGACAAACCCCACTGACATTGCAAATGCATTCAATGATTACTTTGTGGGGTGTGCCACTAACTTATTAGCAAAACGCAGCCCAAACCACAAACCTGAATCTCATCCTGGGAGTACACCTATAGTCCCACCCCCTCCCAACACTGCCCACAATTTTCAATTTGGCCTAGTATCTGAAGAGGAGATTATACAAGCGCTCCTCAAACTAAAACTAAGTAGCCAATGTGGACCCGACTTACTACAATCTAGGTTCCTACGACTTGGTGCCCCAGCCATTGCCAAACCAATTGCGTCCATAGTCAACTCTATCCTGTCTGCAGGCCATATCCCTAAGACCTGGAAAACTGCCAGAGTTGTCCCAATCTTCAAAAGTGGGGACAAAAACACTGTCTCAAACTACAGGCCAATCTCACTTCTCCCAATTCTATCCAAAGTTATGGAAAAATGTGTCCACTCCCAATTAAGCGATTTCTATACCAAGACAAATTTCCCTAGCCAATTCCAATCTGGCTTTCGTCCCAAACACTCCACCGTAACTACCCTGCTAAAAGTTTGCAATGAAATCCAGTGTGGAATGGAATGGGGACAACTCACTGGTGCAGTATTCCTAGATTTTGCAAAGGCTTTTGACATAGTTGATCATGCTATCCTGCTTAACAAACTCCAGAGCTCTGGAATAGGGAAGCATGCTTTAAACTGGTTTCAGTCCAGCCTATCAGGAATATCCCAATATGTGTCCATCTCAGGCTCTAACTCCAACCCCCTGGATATCACCTGTGGTGTCCCGCAAGGCTCTGTTCTGGGGCCCCTACTCTTCTCAGTGTTCATTAATGATCTTCCCACAGCTTGTAAGGAAGCCTCAATACACATGTATGCAGACGACAAAATCCTATATGCACACAGCCATAGCCTCTCTGGCCTTCAATACATACTTCAGTCTGACTTTTTGAGACTCGTAAACTGGATTTCCCAAAACAAACTGTTTTTAAACACTGACAAGACTGTAACAATGGTGTTTGGGACCAAGACTAAATTTGTAAAGCTTCCAGTGACTGAGCTCCTGATTAGAACCAACGCTAAAACCACCCTAACACCTATCACTAGTTTTAAATACCTGGGCTTATGGTTTGGCTCCCACTTAACATTCGGGATGCACATTGATACCCTGACAACCAAGACCTATGCCAAACTAGGGGTACTTTACAGGAACATATCCTTCCTAAGTCTCCTGGTCAGAAAGCGTATCGCACAGCAGATGCTAATGCCAATTATTGACTATGGAGACATAGTATATGGCTCAGCACCTCAAACTCACATTGGCAAACTTGACACCCTCTAGAATTCAATTTGTCATTTTGTTCTCCAATGCAACTACAACACACATCACTGCGATATGCTCAAAGAACTAGATTGGTCATCACTAGAGTCTAGGCGCAAAATTCTTCATGGGCAAGCTACCCAGCTATCTGAACAAGCTCCTTACCCCTACCACTTGCAGAACTTATCACCTGAGATCAGACTCCAAAAGACTGTTCATGGTCCCAAGGCTCAACAAAGTATCCGGACGTTCCTCCTTCTGCACCCCAAAACTGGAACAACCAACCAGAGACTCTCACATCCACCACCAGTTTAAGTTCTTTCAAATCTAAGGCTGTCTCACATTTTAATCTGGTCTGTAACTGTTTCATTCGCCCATAATATATATTTTCTTTAACTGTGCATGCAATGTCTTGTATATAATGTATACCCTGTTCATTTATGTAACTGTATTTGTAACCATGTATTATTTGTTTTACTCTGTGCCCAGGACATACTTGAAAATGAAAGGTAACTCTCAATGTATTACTACCTGGTAAAATATTTTATAAATAAATATATGTTATTGTCATTTTTTATACATTTACTATTATTTTTGTTTGCTACACACTTTTTTCATTTTTATATTTTATTTGTAACATCAAACTGTTCCATACCACAAATTTTATATATTCATATAATTGGTAATAGGCATCTGTGCAGGGTGTGTCATCTTGCTAGTCAGGACCAGGGTTGCAGCAATTTGGGTGTATACTAGTACGGGCGCTGTCTTATATTCCTCTATATATATATATTCACGGAGAAAAACGGAGCAACAGCAATGCAGCAATAAGGGGCTAGATACCGGTATAAAAGTCCTTTATCCATGGTAGACATCATGGCATGGGATAGGTTAAAAATCTCGAACGCGTTTCGGGCCGTCGCCCTTGTCATTCTCGTTGACAAAGGGCGACGGCCCGAAACGCGTTCGAGATTTTTAACCTATCCCATGCCATGATGTCTACCATGGACTAAAGGACTTTTATACCGGTATCTAGCCCCCTTATTGCTGCATTGCTGTGCTCCGTTTTCTTCCGGGAGGATATCCTGTTGTTTGCCTGTCTCAACGTGATGCACGCCGTGGGATTCACCGCACAAGACAACTCTCCACTGTGAGTACCCCATTAGCTCATTACGCTTTGGGAGTCATATATTTTGTGTCTTCTCTCCAGGGGAAAGTTATATACTGTACACTGGGAGGTCAGAGATTTGTTACTGACTCTCACCAACAAAGCACAGTTTCCCCACATCTTAGGAGATATGAATAGAGACACTGTTCACATATACATTTACAGAGAGTGGTGTTTACCTGCCTTCCTCATTTAGAGGGTCTATATCAATTAGACGCCTAGAGATTCCCTACAGCTGAGCACGGTGCACTAGGAACGCTGTTTCCTAGTATCCACAATTATTATCCATATATATATATATATATATATATATATATATATATATTTATTTATTTATTTATTTATTTAGTGTGGGGCTGTTGTGTGTGTGTGTTTTTTTTATTGTGGGTAGCGGGGGTGGGTGAAGGGGATATTAGCCCCAACGGTGGTTGTTTAGGGCTTGCGGGCGAGTAGCGAGAGGGCTTAACCCCTTCATGACCATAGCGGTATTAACCGCTACAGTCGTGAAGAGGTTAAGTGCACCTGCAACCCCCCCGCAAGCCCTAAACAACCACCAAGGGCCAAATACCCCCTTCACCCACCCCCGCTACCCACAATAAACCTGGCACAGCGGGTTAACCCCTTCATTGCCTTAGCGGTTAGCCGCTAAGTTAATGAAGTGGGCTTTACATGCATTTTTCCTGCCTCAGATGCATGCCGGGGGTCTCCGGTGCTGGTATCAGTTCCGGAGACCCCCGGCATCAATCACAGACAGGAAAAAGGCCTGATTTTATCTAAGTGTCGCCCTTGCCGCTGCTTCTCTCCACCGACCCGCCAACTTTGAGTTGGCGGGACGGATTGCCGAAAAAATGTCTTTTCAAGAGTGCCGAGCAGCTCCGATAAGCACCGAAAACATGATCGGGGCTACAAGAATACAGCCGATTTAAAAAAGTTTCGAAGGGTGCCGAAAAGTGGCTTATTGGCAGCCAGGTGCCGATAATTTTTTATCGGGGAAAAAAATGCCGATTTTGGCCACTTATCGGCGCTTTCTGAATCCCAAAGGTTTTCTGTGGCGAAAAAAAACTTTGCGGCGCTTTGTGCATAGAGCCCTGTGTCTCTAAAAAATGTATGTGCTTTTGCTGTGCACTATACTGTAATTATAAAGCGCTTTAAGTCTCATTGGGAGAAAGGCAATCTATGAAGTAAAGTTATTACAAAAGTTATTACTATTTACCCAATTTTTATCCCAATGTACTGAATTTGCTTAACTTTTTTTTAGCTAAACTGTTTATCCTTTCATTTTGTAACTTCTGTTTTTTTTAAGTTAACTTCCATAGAAGATGTGTCTCTTGAATATTAAGTTTCAGCAGTGATTTCTTCATTGTAATTGTTTGCAATGCAAATTGGAGCGTTTTAGCAAAGGAGTACCATATCCATGGAAACCAGAGAAAGGGAAGTTTGTGATACTTGCTCATTCACGTGTTATTCTTTCCTTTGTGTCTTTGCCAATTTGTAAAAAGGAGCAGCACTCCGCTAAAAAAAAGTGAATGAAGTATCTGACCCTAATAATCCGTCTTTCCTCCCCATTTATTTTTAATGTCCCCGCTGTTCAATCAATGTGCTATGTGATTCTTTGTGCAGTCTATGTCTGATGATGACACTCTTTGGCTGAGAATCTCTGATTCTCTTGTATAAATGGGGCATTAACACAGTACAAGATTCCATTTTGGTGAGAGCTGCAGCAAATGGTGCAATATCTGCTGCTTTGAAATGTTTATTTTACTAGCAAATGCAGCAATGGATTCCTTCTTGATTTAGGAACCGTGGATTAACCAAGAGTGGCTTCTGATTCAATATGTGCTGGCAAACCGGAGTGATTGTTTTGACTTGTTTCATCAGCTAGTAAGTTTCCATTTTAACCCACATAATATACCGATGCCACTAAATTCTGATTTTCTGAGATGTAAAGTATGGACTACCCCAGCCTAAACCTTAAATACATAAACACTTTGAAATGCCTGGTCCTGGCTTTGTAAGTGAAAAAAAGCTTGACTACAAAAGCAGAATTAGAAAGTTATATTTCAGAACTAGACTTAACAATCCTGGAAATGTGTAGTTACTGTATCTTCACAGCCTAGTGTTTTGTATGCAAAGATATCATATGCATCTGCATTTCTGTTAATATGACTCCTATTCAATATCCTCTAAAGGGTGAATGGGGCCTCTCCATCAAGGAGAAGACCCATTGATTGTATTAGATAGGAACATAAGAATAATGCTGTTTTTGCTCACAGTACTGTGCATTTATTTGTTTATTTTCCTTAAATATGGATGAAGGTGTTAATGGTTATTTTTATTCTCGTTGGCTTGGGTGATCTTGATTTTAATTTTGTTATCCGGAGCATGGAATCTTCTGCATGGAAAATGGTGCAAAGATACAGATAGTAAGATATAAATCTGAAGGACTAACAGTTGCACATGGTGACAACATTTTTTAATCTGAATGTCAATTGTTAGTAGTGTACTCATCTACCCTGTCTCCAAATAGTTTGGGTAACGATAGGTAACTGTCATGTGATGTTACTAGAGATGGCACACAGATAATACAGATATACTGTCGCCATTGAAACATTCCCCCAGGAAAACCGACCGCGTTAAGCTTACATTCAGACGCACCGGCTGTCTAAGTCTTTCACCTTTTCTGGAGCTGAAGGAAAATGCAAAGTTGGGTTTGGCTACATCTGTGCATCAAATGTAAACTATGATTATAGTGATTTAATTTGAGCCACATTATCTTTGTTGATGCCAGACATACTAATTCTGTAAGTAAAAAATATATATTCCACTGCACAATTCCACACATTGCGGTTTACTAGCAAAATTATTGCTTTTGAAGACTTATACTACAGTACATCTCAACATTGTGAATGTTCATGTACTGGGCAGCTTTTGTAAAATATGTGTCAACGCAGTACAATCTTTTGTACAATTATGCAACAATACTGTACAATGAAGCACATGTGCTCTTTCTGTAATTCCAGTAACCAGTAATTACAATTGCTGTCCCCTAGTGCTTATTCCAAATGCCATCTAACCCTTCTAAAAATATACTCTTTCGTAAAACTCTCCTGATGAATATTATTGTGAGTTAGACACTGGTGGTAGCAAGAAACACATTCAATCTGCAAACATTTGTGTTTTGAGACTAATTACAATCATTTATTTTTCTAAGAGCGGGAATTGAATGGTGAGGCCCTGCATGAGTATACAGATACACAGGGTTATTTTACAAAGCATTTTAGATTTTACAGTAAATGTTACCCTAAATATGAACTGAAGGATGTACACTGTACTTTGTGTAGGGTTTCACTCCACGTGTTCAAAATGATTGTCCTTTAGCGCTGATGATTTTTCATGAAAATCTTTTAATCTTTTTAGTGACAAATCTGCAGGTTTATATTACATTGTAAAACTGAAGCCATTCTTTAATTAACCTAGCAGATCATTGGTCATATCTAATAAACTGTCTACTGCCACAAAGCACCCTCTGAAGCTGGAGGACAAATTGCAACACATACACGTCAATGGGCTACAAGGGGTCTTCCAGTGCCAGAAAGTGTACTATGGCCAAGGCTGCTTTGTAAATATGGGCCTGTAAGTCAATAAAGTTTGGTTTTACAGCTGCCTTTATTAGGTTGCTACAGTATGTGTTTCCATTAAGCATGTTCTTTGAATTAAGGGATAATTCAATGCCTGGCGTTCTCCATTCCATGAAATAATGCTATATGACTCAGTACCAATGTTTAAGGTGCTAGATAAGTCACATAATGGCAGTACAAAAAGTGGTCTAAAAAGCATTAATATTACGCATATGGTCTTCATAGATAATATAAGCTCACATTTAATAATATTCATGCCACTTTTATTACTAATTATAAATACTATAGGTCGTTGATGTAGTATTAATATATAAAATATTTACATACATGTATTTTAATAGAAGGCTAATTGCATATTAATCCAAGAGACCTGGCAAATTATGTCTTGCACATTCCTCTCAATACAAAGAGAAATGTAAATGTTACAGAAAGAGAAGAGTTTCTTTGGTAAATCTGGTGCTGTTTTAATCCCAATATAGTTCAATCTAATCATTGATACATGACAATGGCACAACATTCTAACATACGTACTAAACTGGTGCTTTTGTATTTCAGTGTTACAAACTGCCTACAGGCAACAGGGATTTGACTGATTTTACTATTGACGATGTTATTAGTTATGTTATTTGAATAAAACAAACAATCTGCAAGTTAACTCTTTTACTACTTAGTGCCATTTCCAATTAAGCTTTTCAGGCCTGTGTAGATCTAGAGAGCTCATATTACCCATTGAAGGTTAAGGATTGCAAAACGTTAGGTAACCTACACTTCAAGGAAATGCACGACAGACTAATATACAGTAGTAACCATATTTTAAACACTATCACTGTATATATTTTTTGTTTGCACTTCAGCTAAGATATAGTAAACTCTGTAGACACAACTTGACACTTTCTTAGGTTTCCGCAGTGAAATGATTGAGAAACACTGAATGCGTAAAACAAAAAAAAAAATGGCTAAAATCTGCCTTATACTTAGAACTAAAGCATGAATGGAACAATTTGAAAACACCATTGCCAAATGTTTTGTCTTACATTTTAATGGGAGATACATCCAGACCCTGCTGCATGTAATGGGTTAATATTATCTGATGGCTGAGTGCATGGCATTATGAGATTTGAATTGTCTATAAAGATATTATATATTATATATTTTTCCAAGTGAATTTCCAGGAAGTTAACAAAATATTTTTCTTTGTATAAACAATCCCCAAATACCCCTTCTGTCTACTAAGAAGTGTTATTCCATAAGAAACCTTCTGGTGCTTGAAGGTACTTTATGGGTCATTCGAATCAGTGAATCACCACTAAGTACATATGGCCATTGTTACATAGTTACAAAGTAGATGAGATTGAAAAAGACATGCCTATCAAGTTCAACCTATGCTAAATTTAGATGACAGCTACTTTATCCTATATTTGTACTTATAGTCTATGGATCCAGAGGATGGCAAACAAAACAAACAAAAAAAACAGTGAAATATCATCCAATGATATCCCATAAATAACAAAAATGAATTTGTTCATGACTCCAAATATTGGCAGTCAGATTTTTCACTGGATCAACCTCTTTCCCATGTTTACTTATTTGGTATATCTCTGTATACCTTTCCTTTCTTAAAAGATGTCCAACCTTTTTTTGAAGATATCTATTCTATCTGCAATAACAGTCTATGAGTAATTAATTCCTCATTCTAACTGCCATTACTGTTGTAATGCAAAGATTCTGGATTCAGCCAATAACTTACACACTCTGAGTCAGTAAACAGTCTTAGAGATGTAATCAAAAAGGGATTTTGCTTAGCTTCAGTTACTGTATGTTCCTAGTTACAGCTTGCACATCTTAATAGCATACAAGAGGAAAAACACTCCAAACACCCGGGGAAGCCCCAATCAGTCTAGTCTGATCCCGAGAGAGCGAGAGGAATTCTTGGTCAGGGCAGCTGCATGGTCCGTGGAGAAGCTTCTGGCACTATCCCCAGCCTAAGCTCTTATTTATAACATTTTGTGTTAGGCTTCCTCCAATCAATGCTGTGTTGTAGCAAAATGCATACTTTAACTGATGAGTGACACTTCCTTTTCAGTAACCAACTCTATATATAGTAAACATGTGTGTAGACGGACGTTCACAGAGGTACACAATTTGGAGACGTTTATAATGTGAAATTATAATAGGCTTTATTGTGCCTTTTCCTTTTCATCAGGAAATTATCCAAACACAGGGGGGGAACAAAGCTTCCATTCACTTGGGAGTATTTCTAGTGAAATCCTTGCAATTAGTTCACATCTCCATTAGTTAAGCTTCTCCCAGCCCAAACACATAACATGAAAATAAGCAGATATAAGCAGTCTCTTAATAAGGAAAGTCTTATCTGTTTAGTTGCTGTAGAGTAAGCTTCTCTGCTCTCCTGGAACCGCACCCGTGCGTGCACAGAAAAATATCAGCATCCAGGTTTAGAAGTCTTATTTGGTGTCTTGCAATCAGCTCTGCTGTGTGGCTGGCAGAGCTCAAGACTGGTAAGCTCCAGAGATCTGGGTTGCTTTTGGTCAGTCTCTCCTGGGACTCAAGAACCTCTGCTCTGCCTCTCCAAAGGTCAGCTCTCAGTCAGAGCTAAAGAGAGTCACTTCCTGTCTCAAAGGCAGGCTTTTTGTAAACAATCTAATCAGGCAGGTGGTGTTTAGTAATTAACTACCACACTGCTAGATTAAAGGAACATTACTGAACAGGGATAAGTCCCCTGTTACACCCCCCTCCCATCATCCTCTCTCATCCCCTCTCCCTTCATCCTCTCACCCCTCCTCCCTTCATTCTCTCTCATCCCCCCTCCCTTCATCCTCTCTCATCCCCCTTCCCTTCATCCTCTCTCACCCCTCCTCCATTCATCCTCTCTCACCCCTCCTCCATTCATCCTCTCTCACCCCCTCCTTTCATCCTCTTATCCCCACTCCTTTCATCCTCTCATCCCGCCCTTCCTTCATCCTCTCACCCCTCCTCCCTTCATCCTCTCACCCCTCCTCCATTCATCCTCTCTCATCCCCTCCCTGTCATTATCACCCCCAAAGGACAGCCAGAGGAAACAGACACACACACACACACACAGTGACTCACACACACAGCCTGACACCTCCCTCTTCTCCATGCTTTTCCTCCGCTCTTTGGCCCCACCCCCCAGGCTCCTGCCACCTCCTCCTGATTGGCTGCATTACAGAGCAGCAGCCAATCAGGATGGAGGAAACTGCCCAGCCCCCTAGCAGCAGCCCTGTGCTGGGAAATCCCGCGATCGGTTACTAAATCCGGAGATGTAATACCGGCATACCTGACCACTCTGGGCTCTAGTTCCTGAGCCTCCTGTGTGGCATGCCTATCCCTGTGGCGTCCCTGTTCATTTGGAATTCCTGTTGCTGACCCCAGACCGTGACCCCGACCTCACTGCCTTCCGCCTGCCCTGACCCTTTGCCTGTCGCCTGGATTCTGCACCACTGCCGCCTGCCCTGACCCTTTCCCTGCTTACCGGCCACGGACACTCTAACAGGACTCTGTCCCTGGGCTCTGGTCGGTTAATTGGCATCCCTCCCTCAGCCCTGCAGGTCCGCTTCCTGATCGGAGACGAGCGCTGGATATAGAAAGGTTCTAGTAGTGAAATTCATCCAACAATGACACATTTTATGCGTTAAGAGATCAGGATTTATTAGCATTTGTATCCTAATCTTTTCCAGCCCAGACATTAAGGCCACGCTGATAAGAGATCAGTGGCAATGGCACCTGACATTTTGAAAAACAATAATATGCCTGAGGCTCTCTGTGTTCCATATTATTCATCTTATCCCCAGGACATTTGCCAAGGAGGAAGCTGCTTTCCAGCGTGTGCAAAGAGGACGAACAATGTATCTGAGAATCGTTCGAGCACAGGCCTTGTTCAGTCCTGGCTGGGATCTCATAGTAACGTTGTACTGGTCAGGGCGGTGATCTTATGCTTTTTTTTATTTATTTTTTAGAAAATCACACATTTTAAATCCCAGCGCGACAGAAGCTTTTCTTTTTATTTATTTTTTATTTGAGGCAATATTAATGTCCAGTATTGAGAATTGTCCATAGATGAATCCATAACTCAGCATACAGTCTCTGCCCCATTGAATTTCTGCTGCATTCTTAGTTATGGGCTCCCAATTATCCGCTAGAAGCTGAATGTACTGTTTTATATAGTCTGGTATATTTGTCATTGTGTTTATTTTGTGAATACATTTGCATTGCTACTAAACATGCAATGCATAATAAAACCCCAGGTGCAATGGGTGGAGGTGTAATATACAAGAACTTGTGTTTTTGATTTGGATGACACCGTCCCTTCAGGGATATTGGGGTCTTCATCTTCATTTGAAATTTTAGCAGCTTCATTATATAGGCCAGGCTTTTCTTGCAGTTGCTTTAGCTGACAGAAATATTGGGTGATCTGCCGCTCCCACTCTGTCTCCTGTTGATCATACTCGTCATCAAAGGGAGCGGACTTTTCTGTTCGTGCCGAGTTCAGGCACCCCCACCATTCTTGGGATGTTTTGTGGGTCTGACTCGGTTTGGGTTCCCCGTAAGAGATGTCTTCCTCTTTATTGGACTGGAAGGGCCACTCTTCCGTGGGGTAGGGTTCAATAAAGGAACGCTGCATTTTGTCCTCCATTTTTAGGTGTAATTTTCTTCCTGATCTCAGGAGGCGCTATTTCCGCTGTTGCCACTGTATTTGCTAGAACCCCCAATTGTGATAGTCCTACAGTTGGTATATTTTGCTTGTAGGGGTCGTAGCTCTCACAGGCATCTCTGTAGACTTTTCTTTCTTGGATCATTTTTTTTTTTTTTTCAATATCAGCAGTACTGTGCATGCATTTTCTTTTATCAGGTATACAAGATGTGCAGTTGCTAGGTAAAAAAGTCTATTTGCTTTACACCATTTTCTTGCAGGGTGCAATCTCCCCGCTTCAGCAACAGAATTTGGTTTTCTGCCTGAGTTCAGTAATTTTCAGTCTCATCTTTGGGTATTATGGCATTCACACTTCACACTTTGGGTGTCTGTTTTTGCTCCCAAGATATATATAGGCCGACTTTTTTACTTGCAGAAAAAAAACATTCTTTGCAGTGGACTATTTCTTTCATTCCCGGCAGGGTGACTCAACATTCAGCAATTGGTTTTGAAAAAACCTTTTACATAGTTCAGAAATCACTTTTTCCCCCTATAGGGCAATTTTACACTCAGCATTGGTTTGCTAAAAATTCCCCTGCTTCAGCACAGTCTTGCATCAATTTTCACACTTTTCTGCATATACTCCATTCACAGCTGGTAGTCCTATGCGGTGTGGCAACCTTTATCTGCAAAATCAGTACCACTCGTGGGTCACCATCTGTATTCACTGCTTCAGCGAAACTTTTGAAAACAACAAACACCTATCCCTTTCCAAGGGCTGACTCACTTCTTGAACCCTGACTATGGCTGAAAGGCAAAGAACCCTATTTCAATGACCATATTACACTTTGTGATAGGCAAAATAAGATTTAGCTACTTCAGCAGTCTCTTCTGGGTTTTTGTAAGTTTCAGTGGTGTGTATCCCTTTAATTCCGATCTCTGCTGCATGAGGTTTTTTTTTTTTTTTTCTCAGACTGTTTGTAGGCAAAAAGCATTAAAAAAATTTCACATAAAAATCTCCGGTCCTTTTTAACTACAAAGACACCTCTTGCCCCACCTCGGACACCAAATGTAGACGGACGTTCACAGAGGTACACAATTTGGAAACGTTTATAATGTGAAATTATAATAGGCTTTATTGTGCCTTTTCATTTTCATCAGGAAATTATCCAAACACAGGGGGGAACAAAGCTTCCATTCACTTGGGAGTATTTCTAGTGAAATCCTCCTGGCGTGAGACTTCCTTCTCTAGGTTGAGGGTCTGAAGCTCCTTCTGAGAGACTTTGAGAACTGTACCAAGATTACCAATAGTTTCTTTAGCAATGTCCAGCTCCTCAGTGAGACTGTGTAGTTCCTTTCTGGAAACTTCCAGGTCTGTGCGGCAGCTGTTGGTCTCATGATGTGAGGCATCAAGTTCTATACGAAGAGTGTGAACCTCTTGCTGGAAGACTGTCATCTGCTTCAGTGCCTCCTCATACTTGCGCTTTAGCGTAGCCACCATTTTGTCAGATTGGCTCTGCTTTTCATCCATGGCGGAGATAGTAGCCTTTGCAGTATCTAGCTCAATCTTGAGCTCCTCCAATTCGGTCTTGGCCGCAGAGTAAATTGCGAGCACATTCTTCTGTAGCTCAGCATTATTTTTTCTCTCTCTTCCTAATTCTTCACGGAGCATATCACAGTCATGCCTGGCAATTTTCAGGGCGTCTTTAGGGTTGGTCAAGGGATCGTCACTCACTGGTTCCGGCTCCGCTTCCCTGGGGTGACTAGTTGAGGGTTCCTCACTGTTGGCACGGGACAGGCACTTCTTTGGGGTACATGACTTCTGCCTTGGGCCCTCTGGATATTCGGTTAACCGTGGGACGAATTCTCCATTTTCTCTAGGCTGCAGGGCATCTCGGTCCCCCTTTTCCTCCACAGGATCTGCGAACGTGTCTGTTCCTTCCACGGTAAGTGAAGAACTGCTTTTCTTTTTCTTCTTTTTTGATTTGGATGACACCGTCCCTTCAGGGATATTGGGGTCTCCATCTTCATTTGAAATTTTAGCAGCTTCATTATATACGCCAGGCTTTTCTTGCAGTTGCTTTAGCTGACAGAAATATTGGGTGATTTGCTGCTCCCGCTCTGTCTCCTGTTGATCATATTCATCATCAAAGAGAGCGGTCTTTTCTGTTCGTGCCGAGTTCAGGCACCCCCACCATTCTTGGGGTGTTTTGTGGGTGTGACTCGGTTCGGGTTCCCCATAAGAGATGTCTTCCTCTTTATTGGACTGGAAGGGCCACTCTTCCGTGGGGTAGGGTTCATTACAGGAACGCTGTATCTTGTCCTCCATTTTTAGGCTATCAGGTGTCATTTTCTTCCTGACCTCAGGAGGCGCTACTGCAGCTGTTGACACTGTATTTGCTAGAACCCCCAATTGTGGTAGTCCTACAGGTGGGCATATTTTGCTTGTAGAGGTCGTAGCTCTCACAGGCATCTCTGTAAACTTTTCTTTCTTGGATAATTTATTTTATTTTTTTTCAATATCAGCAGTACTGTGCATGCATTTTCTTTTATCAGGTATACAAGATGTGCAGTTGCTAGGTAAAAAAGTCTATTTGCTTTACACCATTTTCTTGCAGAGTGCAATCTCCCCGCTTCAGCAACAGAATTTGGGTTTCTTCCTGAGGTCAGTCATTTTCAGTCTCATCTTTGGGTATTATGGCATTCACACTTCACACTTTGGGTGTCTGCTTTTGCTCCCAAGATATATATAGGCAGACTTTTTTACTTGCAGAAAAAAACCATTCTTTGCAGTGGACTATTTCTTTCATTCCCGGCAGGGTGACTCAACATTCAGCAATTGGTTTTGAAAAAACCTTTTACACAGTTCAGAAATCACTTTTTCCCCCTATAGGGCAATTTTACACTCAGCATTGGTTTGCTAAAAATTCCTTCTTCAGCACAGTCTTGTATCAATTTTCACACTTTTCTGCATATACTCCATTCACAGCTGGTAGTCCTATGCGGTGTGGCAACCTTTATCTGCAAAATCAGTACCACTCGTGGGTCACCATCTGTATTCACTGCTTCAGCGAAACTTTTGAAAACAACAAACACCTATCCCTTTCCAAGGGCTGACTCACTTCTTGAACCCTGACTATGGCTGAAAGGCAAAGACCCCTATTTCAATGACCATATTACACTTTGTGATAGGCAAAATAAGATTTAGCTACTTCAGCAGTCTCTTCTGGGTTTTTGTAAGTTTCAGTGGTGTGTATCCCTTTAATTCCGATCTCTGCTGCATGAGGTTTTTTTTTTTTTTTCTCAGACTGTTTGTAGGCAAAAAGCATTAAAAAAATTTCACATAAAAATCTCCGGTCCTTTTTAACTACAAAGACACCTCTTGCCCCACCTCGGACACCAAATGTAGACGGACGTTCACAGAGGTACACAATTTGGAAACGTTTATAATGTGAAATTATAATAGGCTTTATTGTTCCTTTTCATTTTCATCAGGAAATTATCCAAACACAGGGGGGAACAAAGCTTCCATTCACTTGGGAGTATTTCTAGTGAAATCCTTGCAATTAGTTCACATCTCCATTAGTTAAGCTTCTCCCAGCCCAAACACATAACATGAAAATAAGCAGATATAAGCAGTCTCTTAATAAGGAATGGGCCAACAAAGGGTAGGGAGTGATCACAGGACCATACTAATTGAATAGAGTATTTTAGTACATAAGTGAGGTAATCAAATGGTGGGTGCAAACTGTGAACTGAAAAGTGAATCAGAAAAAAGGGAAGGGGAAACACAATATTGATGTGCCCCCTAAAAGAATTCACTTAAATGCACACCAGCAAAGTGTAAAAATTAACTTTTAATAAATTCCTTAAAACATATATTACCGCATGTGCAACAGCTGATATCTATTGATTTTGTAATTAGGGTGTTGAAGGGTATAAAAGGGTTCAGACCTCTCTCCCCCAGTAAAATTTGTCCCTGAAGAAGCTCCTTTGCTGGAGGGAAACGCGCGTTGGACGCGCAATGTTGTCAGTCTCCTACTTGGAGCTGTTTTAATGTAGTGTTTGCAGTCTCCTGGTTCTAACTGTGTAGACCATATGAGTTAGTCATTTATTAATTTAATTTCATAGTCAGTGTGCCTGCAGCTAGATTAAAGGAACATTACTGAACAGGGATAAGTCCCCTGTTACAATGTGACAGAGAGAGAGCTCTGCTAGCTCAAAGTACATGTCATGTGCTTAACCTGATGAGTGATACTTTCACATACAGTCACACTTATTTTGTAGTAAACACATCTATATGTGGCAAACATGTGACACAGAGAGAGAGAGAGCTCTGCTAACTCAAAGCACATGCCATGGAACACTTAAGCTAATAAGTGGTACTTCCCAATACAACCATAAAGAACCCTTTCCTTTATTGCTGGTAAAATCTGCTTCCCTCCACTGTGTACTGCCCTTGGGATGAATTGTTCTTTTGAAAGCTCCTTGTATTGTCTGTGAATATCATTGTATGTAGTTATAATATCCCCTCTAAGGTGCCTCATTTGTAATTTAAACAAATGTAATGCAGGTAACCTCTCCTCATAAATCATATTTTCCATCACTTTTTTTTTTTTTTTAATGTGGTGGCTCTTCTCTGTGCTTTTTCTAGTTCCATAATGTCTTTTTTTAATGGAGTGGTGCCCAAATCTGTAATCCCTATTCATGGTGTGGTCTTACTAATGCCTTATAGAAGGCATCATTATGTTTACTTCCCTTCCATCCATTCCCCATTTAATGCAAGATTAGATCTTGTTTGCCTTTGCAGCTACTGCATGGCATTTGGCACTATTGCTAAGCCTGCTTTCCACAAGCACTCCCAAATCTTTCGCCGTCAACAATTCACCTAATTTTGCCCATTTCATTTGTAAGTTGCCTGTTTTTTCTTGTTTCCAAAATACATTTATCTGTTTTAAATCTCATTTGCCATTTACCTTCCTAAGTTTCCAGTCTATCCAAGTCCTTCTGGAGAGAAATTACATCCTGCTCTGATTTTACTAATTTACACGATTAAGTATCATCAGCAAAGATGGAGACTTTGCTCTCTATGCCAACCTCAAAGTCATAAATCATAAAGCAGGGGTCCCAGTACCGATCCTTCATGTACTCAACTCACAACTTCAGCCACATCAACTGCATTACCCTGGTCTAAATTCCTACTTACCTCCTCAAAGAAACAAATAAGGTTAGTTTGGCATGATCTATTCTTCATAAATCCATGCTGACTATTACTAATAATTGTGTTATCTATTAGGTATTCCTGAATATTATCCAATATTAAACCTTCATGTAGCTTCCCCACTATTGAAGTCAGGCTTCCAGGTCTGTAACTCCCCAGTTGTGATCTAGCTCTTTTTTTTAAATATAGACACCATGTCTGCTTTACACCAATCTTGTGGTATTGAGCCTGTGGAAGTAGAGTCCTTGAATATTAAATGTAATTGTTTGGCTATTACTGAACATAGCTCCTTTAAGAACTCTTGGATATATGACAAGGTAGTGTTTTGATGTTGTTTGTCTATGGTGAGTGACGTGTTATTTTGTGTATTTTATATATGCCATAAGACCAGGTGCCTTACTTTAATTTTATCAAGCCGCCTATGCGCTTCTTCCTCAGTTAACCAATTGTTTATAATATCGAGGTTGTGGCCTCTTCCCGTGGCACTATTTTGTAATTGATTCTTCCCTGGTAAACACAGAGGCAAAGAATTTGTTTAATACCTCTGCTTTTTCCTTATTTCCAAAAACTTGCCTGTCCATCTCACACTGAAAGGATCCTATATTTTCTTTTCTAATTTTTTTGTTATTAAGGTACTTAAATAACTTTTCTTACTTTTTATTCTTTTTTCATTTTTAATTTTTGCAAATTTGATTTATCTTTTGCAACTAGTGTTACATTCCATATAAATCTTATATGATGCCTCAGTCCCTTCTAACTTTTTTTTTGGTAATTGATTTTTTTATTGAATTTTTTTATACACATAGGAGGAAAGGGATACAGAAATAGAGAAGAAGAAAAAAGGGGGGGGGGGAGGTACCACAAATTTAACACCGGAGTCAATAAAAAGAAAAAAGAAAAATATACTGTAACTACGCTAGACAACTACAACTCCACATATTACACAGGATAACCAACTCTCAGAGAGAAAAAAATGCCCTCGGTCCACAGTATCACAAGAATTCACCTATTCCCCTAAAGTGCCAGGGCTCCCAAACTTTTTGAAATTTTTTAGGTTGTGTCTCACATAGGCTGTTAGTCTTTCCATTGTTTGCACCTCGTTTACTCTGGAGATAATCGCTCTCCTAGAGGGGGTAGGGGATTTTTCCAGGCCTCTGGGATTGCATGTCTCCCCGTGGTCAGGATATGTAACAATAATATAGATTTGTTTTTGTTTAAATTATCTAACGGCTTACCCAGGACCATTATTATCGGGTCAAGGGGAGGTCTTATCCCAATAGTTTCTCTAAACAGGTTTTGCACTATTCGCCAAAATCTCTGTATTTTGGGACAAAACCACCAAATATGGGCCATATCTCCGAAACCACCGCAGCTCCTCCAACAAAGATTCATGGTCTGTGGATAAATCTGCCTCAACCTCTGAGGCGTCAGATACCATCTGAACATAACTTTATAAATATTCTCTTTAGATATTGTGCAAAGTGAAGTATTCATTGCATTGACCCAAATACATTGCCAATCTTCACAGGGAATCTCTACCTGGAAATCATGGGCTCATTGGTCCATATACAGTAGCATATATAGCAGTGTGTGCAGAGGGCCTTAAATTCCCTAGAAATAAGAACTTGGTACAGTATTCAAATGAGGCCCCTAATGATAGTTTCTATTCCTACATAGTTCTTTGAATACAGAACACTCTGGCAAAGACCCATCCGGGGACAACCGCCTAAAATAATGGGAGACTTGCAAAAATCTGTACACCTCAGCACCCGTGAAAAAGTATCTCTGGCATGGCAAAAATAGTTGAAACTTAATAATTTACCATTCAAAAGCATATCCCTGACTTCTCTAACATTTTTAAGCTTCCTTAGATCAAAAGTACAAGTAAACCAACCCGGCCCAAAATCCAGGTTGTCAAATATAGGGGAACATCTCCAGGGAGCTGAAGATAATTGATAGTGGATTTTGAACCTATGCCAAATTTTGAGGGACTTTTTTATTACTGCCGAATCAAAAAGATCTGGTCTAGAGCATCTTGCTGACTTATTATTCCACAGAAGGGCCGGGAGTGCTGCAGAGCTATTAAAAATATTTTCTAAATCTACGCAGCGATATTGATTTTCTTGGGAATGCCAGGAGATTATCTGTTTCAAATGGGAGGCTAAATAGTATTTCCCAATATCAGGGACCGCCACACCCCTCTTTCTCTGGGTGCGAACATAACTGATCTTGGCACTCTTTGGTCTTTTGTTACCCCAGATAAACTGCATAATTTTATTCTGTAAATCTCTTAAATATTTTATCGGGGTGGCGACCGGTAGTTTCTGAAAACAGTAAAGCAATTTCAGGAGGACGTTCATCTGACTGAAATAATATGAACCATCCAGGAGATTCGATGATCTCTCCAAAGCAAAAGATCCCGTTTTATTCTAGTGAAAAGCTCTGGGTAATTATATTTATAAAGGGCTTGATAGTTTTTTGTGAAAAAGATCCCTAAATATTTTAGTCTTACATTATTCCAGTGATAATTGAAATTTAATTTAATTCATTTGACCTCAATATCAGATAAAGTTAATTTAAAGCCTCTGACTTGGCTGAATTAATTTTATAACCTGAAAACAAGCCAAACCTAGAAAGCTTCTTGAAAATTAGGAAGAGAAGTCAGAGGATTAGAGATTGTCAAAATAATTTAATCGGCAAACAAAGATAATTTTACATTTTCCTGGCCGATCTTGATAACCTGAATGTTGGGGGTTTTCCTGATTTGAATTGCAAGCGGCTCAATTGTTAACGCAAAGAGCAGGGGAGACAGTGGGCAACCCTGCCTGGTACCATTAGAAATCTTAATTTGATTTAGCTCCCCCCCTGGCATTTTCAAAAAAGCTATAGGTGCGTCATATAGGGCTAGGACCCCTTTAAAAATGGCCCTGAAAAAACAAACTCCTGCATAGTTCTATCCAGAAAATCCCACTTAATTCTATCGAACGCTTTTTCGGCATCTAAACTCCATAACATTGCTTTAGGTTTAGAAGACTGTACATAATCAATTATATTGATAATCTTACCTGTATTGTCCGAGGCTTGTCACATACTTATAAAGCCTACCTGATCGTTATGAATTAGTCAGGGCAGAATTGGATTTAATCTATTAGCCAGGATTTTACTATATATTTTTAAATCTGTATTAAGACGTTAAATTGCCCTGCAGCTAGTGCAACTCATTGGATATTATCCTTCCTTAGGTATTAGTAATAAATTTGTTTTTGACATTTGCGAGGGGATCTGGGAACCCGATAAAAAACTATTGAACATATCTAAAAGATATGGTGCTAAAATTCCCCAATATTTTTTATAATATAGATTGGCAAATCCATCCGGGCCTGGAGCTTTTGTAGTATCAGTCCCTTAATAACCTCTTTTAACTCTGTGATATGTATTTTAGTGTTAAGTCCCTCCAATTCTTCTACCGACAGTTTTGGGAGTTTGCATGTCTGTAGATAGCTATCTAATTGTTCAGTGGAAGTTTTATTACATTTGGGGTCTGATGAGTCCAGATTATACAGATTATTATACTATTTAGAAAATTCCTCAGCAATTTGAATAAGATTATGTGTAATTTCCCTGTTACCCCGTTTTATTGCTGAGACTTGCGATTTAATTTTAGCTCTTCTTAACTTGCTAGCCAGCATCTTATCTGCTTTGTTGCCCTTATCATAATAGGCCTGACGGGTCCACTTTAATGCTTTCTCAGTATCTTCCATTCTTAATTTGTGTAATTCCACTATAGACTGGTAAAGGAGCTTGTATGCCTTCCTGCATGGACGTGATTTATGTTCCTGTTCTAGCTCAATTAGTTTTGCCATAAATTTAAGATTTTTTCTCTTTTCCTATATGAAGCTATTGAAATAAATTGACCTTTGATGGAGGCTTCATGAGCCTCCCAAAGGGCGGACGGGCTTTCAACTGAATCTATATTTAATTTGAAATAGTCTACTAAAATATTCCCTATCTGTTCCTCGATCCCAGTCTGATTCTAAGGCGATTCGTTTAGCCTAGTAAAAGGGGGTTTCGGGACCATTTCGACTGGAGTGTGGTCCAACCATGTTATAGGACCAATATTTTTCTGGGCGACACGATCCAAAAGATTCGCAGAGACAAATATATAATCAATTCTTGAATAAATATTGTGAGGGGGAGATTAAAATGTATAATCTCTTTGTTTTTTTAATTATTTAAGCGTCTTCGAGTGTAAAATCTTTTACAAGTTTCTTAAAATGTTTTGCTTTGTTAAATACATCATCGTTTACTATCTTTTGTCGTGGTGATGAGGATCTGTCCAGATCGGGGTTCAGGGTCATATTAAAATCTCCTCCGAATATTATATCACCTGAGGGGAATATCAATTTCTTCAAAAAATCAATTTGTTGGTCAGTTGGAGCATATATATTAAGGCTACACTTATGGTTTACCCCCGCTGCAGCTTATGTGTAAAGTTTGGGAAATGGTGCTACAAGGGGCATTTAGCTTAGTACATGGTGGACAGATAGAACCCCTATAGAAAGCACTCTGATCCAGTGTGATATGGTGAAATTCTTAAAATGACTTTATTAAATGACACTATCGTTAAAATATTGGGGTTTAAACCCCAATATTTTAACGATAGTGTCATTTAATAAAGTCATTTTAAGAATTTCACCATATCACACTGGATCAGAGTGCTTTCTATAGGGGTTCTATCTGTCCACCATGTACTAAGCATATATATTAACCAAGATTAGTCTAACCCCAGATAGAAGGCCCCTCACCATTATAAATCTTCCCTCCTTATCCCTTTTTATTTCTTCCATTTGAAATGGGATATCGTGTTTTAAAAAATGGCGACTCTTCTTTTCTTTTTGAAGAAAGAAGAGAAATAAAGGGTAAGTACCCAGAAAAGTGTTAGGGGGTGTCCTAATTGTTAAAAATGAGTTTCCTTGAGAAATAAAATATCTGCCTGCATCTTTTTAAATTCTCTCAGAGCTAGTCTCATTTTTTTATTAGAGTTTAGTCCCTTTACATTAAAAGAGACTATTTTTATGGGCAGTTGAGTAGTCATTGGAACCTGATTAAAGCTCATCCTCTAGTCATCGTGAAGGGTGGAATGGAGTGTGGGTGTGAAGATGTCTTTACCTGAACTTGAAGACTTACTATGGTCCACTTTAAGAGAGGGAAGATGCATCTTCCTCAAAGCTCTGTGGTGGTACTAGGTGGGGAACACCTTGTGAGGGCAGAAAAGATTAGGAAAACAAAAACAGAGAATAACAACAACAAAGAGTATATGGGGGGATGGATCTATTATCCATCCTTAAACATTTTTAACAGTTGGTCCTTGTGTGGACCAAAATAAAGGGATGAAAAAGGCCCAAATAGGGGGGGGGGGCACAAGCCTCGAGGATTCCGGAACACTCCGAACTCCACTGAAAGTCTCCTGCATACTGTTTCCTCCAAACCTCTTGACCTCCAAACTCAAACCCCTTTAATAGAAACCGCAAAAGAAAAACAGGATAATACCTTCGGTTCAGATAACAGCCTACACCTATTACGTTAAATATTTCCGCTCTTCCCATATGGCACACGACTTGTAACAATAACAACTGGGAGTACAGATTAAAACTTTAGAGAAAATTCTTAACCACACCAAATTTAACAAAAATAACATTGGGGCTGAAGGTGAGACATCTTTCTCTTAAATTCCTTGTTCCCCGCCTAGGTCCAACGGAATCTCAGGGGGACTTCGAAAATGTCAAACATTGCCGGGAAGAAAAGTTTGCCGTGGATCATATATTCTGAGCCTCCAACTTCCTTCACCAGCTAATCCAGTTTAATCAAAGTGAAAGGTCCCTTATCTCGGTCAGGTCGGGTGATTAAGTCAGGAGCTTCTGGATGGTCCTCTCTTTCACTCCGCAGAGAAGGTTCCGGTGGTCTCTTGGGCTTTGGGGAATGTTACGGTTTTGCCAACTGCTGGCCGTGTACACCAAGGGCTCCTAGAAAATTCTCTGTCTCTTCCAGGAATCTTAGCGAGAATTGCTTCCCATCTTTATTTATGACTAAGCGGAATGGGAAGGCCCATCTGTAGCGGATCTCGTTATCTCTAAGGACCGCTGTGACTGGGCGGAGGCCTCTCCTTCTTGAGATTATAGATCTAGAAAGCTTGTAATATCTGAATTCTGGAGTCTTCAAAGTCCAGATACTGTATTCCTGGTTCCTACAGCCTTGTATTATTTTCTCCTTGGTGGTGTAATAGTGTAGTTTGACTATTACGTCCCTGCATTTCTGAGGGTCCGCAAATCTTGGACCTAAGGCTCGGTGTGCTCTGTCCATATGCAGTTCAATTGTTTGAAGCAACAGATCTATTTGGGTAAACAGGTTCGCCAAATAGAGTTGCAACTCACCCAGATCGACTGTTCCTGGGATGTTTCATTCTCTGTGGTTTTGCCTCCTTTCCCGGTTCTCCAGGTCATCGACGTAGTCATTCAGGTTCCTTATTTCATCTGAAAATTTGAGTCTGAAAAGTTCGTCTTCCATTGAACCCTGGCTCTGCAAAGATTCTTCAAGTTTATTTTCCAGCTGCACGTTTTGTTTGGTCAGAGAGTTCAGATCTGACTTAAATTCAGCGACAACCTTATAGAGAGACACGTGAAACACACCTTGTATCTCTTTAAATAGATCTTTTAAGGCTTTTGTATTGATTTGGGCATTTTCTTCTGTTTCTTGTTCTTTCTCTGTGTCCGTAAAGTTTCCTCCTTGTTGTTTTGAGTGCTCCTGTTCCTGTGGAGGCGCGTGCACGCACGTGCCAGCACAGGTACCATCTTGGATTTCTGGAACCGGAGAGGCAGTCTTCTGGAGGTAATGGGAGACAGAGGGGGTCGCTGGCTTGCATTCTGTCTTGGTGGGAGGCATCCCTGCCAGTTCCACTAACAGGGGGAGTTGTTTTACAGTATTTTTCGGCGGTTTGAAGTCTAAGTTGTCCGTGAACTCAGAGTTGTCAACGGAGCTGTTTTAGAATGCTCCCATCTTCCTCGATGCTGCGTGCGCACCCCCCAGTCCCTTCTAATTTTAAAGCTCCAAAAGCCTGCCTCTTCCTTTTCATTTCCTCCACTTCCTGTTTATTTAACATACTGTAAGTGGTTTAGCATTGTTTCTTTTATATTTATTACCCAAGGGTTTACATGTGTGCTTTTTTTTAACAATGTTTTATAGATTGCCCATTTTTCTAACACATTTTCTCTGTAAAAACATCATCCCTGTGTACAGTATTCCTAATAGATTATTCCTTAGTTGATTAAAATATGACTTCTAAAATGTAAAGTTTTTATTGAACCCATATAATATAGTTTGTGATGATTTATTTAAAAGGAGACCATGTTATGATTGTTGTTTCCCAAAAGTTCCCGGACTTGGATATTTTTTATTACTTGGTTTGATATTACCAAATCCAATATTGCCCCTTTTCTTGTTGGTTCCTCAATAATTTGGGTTATGTAATTGTCTTTTAGCACCCCTAAAAAACTGTTTCCTTTTCTTGTAATTTCTTCTCCATTTGCAAAAGTATTTTGGCTTCCTCAATCTCACAAATATTTGCTGGTTTATAGCATATCTCTACAAGCATTTTCTTTGTACTTTTACCTCCACTACTAATTTCTATCCACAAGGTCTCTACATTTTCATCATTCCCTTCATGAACATCCTCCATTATACTGTAATAGGTTTTCAATCCGGTTTATCATATAGACATACTCCACCTCCTCTTCTATTTGCTTGATCCTTCCGAAAAAGGGAATAACCCTCTAAATTAACTGCGCAGTCATGAGTTTCACCATGTTTCAGTAATGCCTATGATATCATACTGCTCCCTTGTAGCTATTAATTCAGGCTCCCCCATTTTATCTTTCAGGCTTCTTGCAAGAGCAGTAGATATCTGCTGCACACCATAAAGAATTAATGCCATAGTAACACGTCCTCTCCCAGTTCAGGGAGTCCCAGTCTACACTCCAGAATCAGCCAACCAAATTAGAAGTAGGGACCTACGGATTTCTGCAAAAAAGATTATTTATTCAGTCAATAATCCAACTTTTCGGCAGATACAACTGCCTTTTTCAGCTAAACTTGAAACAGGCAATTTTATTTGCCGAAATGTCAGAATATTGGCTGAATAAACCATATTTTACAGAAATCCGTAGTGCCCTGCTTTACAATTTGGTTTCTTGCATTAGCAAACACGCATTTAGGGTTTTCCAGTCTTTCCTATTATCTTATCTGCTCCGGCCTTTCTACTCTAATTGTATTTAGTCTTTGGAAGTTTTCGAGCATTATCTGTATTTAGTATGGGTGTCTCCCTGCTTACCAAACTCCAACTGGTCCCCATTCCACCTCCATGAACCCTTGCTATTTCCCCATTCCTATCTAGTCTGTCTATGTAAGGATCCGTGCTGCGGGTACACCCGCTTCCAGCGCTTCATTACCTGGTCTTCATGCCGCCCAAGCTCCCCGGCGGCGTGCCTCACTTCTCACGGCCCCCTCCACGGCCGTTCCCACACTTCCGGGTAGCATGCGTCACCCTTACAGGCGTGTGCGGACCCAGGCTGCTATTTTCTGGTGCTGTGCGCCTGACTCCTCTTCTCCTGTGGCTGCGCGCACAGTGCACGCTTCTCTGCCCCTGCTCCCACAGCTCCACCCCCCAGGCACGTCTCCCCTATTGGATCCTTCCCTGGGCCGCTCCTCCGCACCCCTCCCCTTGCCCTGGTAGGTCCCAACTTCCCAGACACCTATCCCCTATTAGGTCTTCCCTCGTGCCACTCCTCCAATCCTCCCCTCACTCTAATAGGTCCCAGCCTCCCAGGCACTCCTCCCCTATCAGGTCCTCCCTCGGGCCGCTCCTTCGTCCCTCCCCTTCCTCTGATAGGTCCCAGACCCCTATTTAGTCTTCCCTCACACTTACCTCCTTGCTCTGCATAGCTTCTGTACCTTGGTGCTGTCTGCTGTTGCCTGGCCGCCTTTGTCTTTCAGTTCCTGTTCCTGTCCCTGGATATTCTGCTGACCTCCCTGGATTCTGACCCTCGGCTTTGGACTTCGTTTACGCTGCTCTCTGGTACCCCTTGGATTGGCTTTGGACATTACTACCCTGCTGACTTCTATATCCCCTGGACACGGCTTATGGACATTCTACTACGCTGCTCTCTCCATCCCAAGACCACTGGCTTACGAACAATATACTACGCTGCTCTCTCCATCCCACGGCCACTGGCTTACAAACTTTACTTTCTACGCTGGAGTTGTCAAGTACGCTAAAACGAACTACCTTTGTTATCAGGACCATCTACGCTACTTCTACACTCCGGCCGTGCCCCCGTTTACTGTGGTATTACTCCTTTCCACCTCAGTCCCAGGGTCTCATCTGGCTTGTGGGCAGACCGAGCATTACAGTCTAGTTCATTATCTGTTTCTTGTCCCTACCCCCTTCAAGTACAGTATGTTATTTTTTTATGACTTCAAAGGAATCTAAATGATAAAAATCAGCACGTTCCAGTTACAATGCCATTTTTTTGGTTCCATAACAGTACACACGCATCGCACTGATTTTGATACTTGTTGGTTTAGATTACATTTTATATCCTTGTAGGTTTACATTCCTGTATCATGTACTTGCCTTAATCTAAACACACACCCACACACACACACATATATTATATACTGTATATATGTGTGTGTATATATATATATATATATGCGCTGTAATTGGTTCACAGCATCACAGAATTTTAACCAATCAGAGAGCAGGGATTTCAGTAATGCCCGGAATTTTACTGCTTTAGCCTATAATTTCCCATATTGAAAGTTGTTAAATAATACTTTTTATTTATATGCAAATTTATTTCAAATGCTGCAATGCCTTTTTGGAAGGAAACAAAGCAGCACAGAGATAAGGAAACAGTAAACACAGTTTGAAAGTGCCAGAAGTTTGTTATATCCGGCTTTTAGGGTAAACCAACAAATGGTTGTTTAGCTATGATAACTAATTCACTAATGCAAATTTTAAGAACCAGCCAGGAACATTCTTCAAATATAAATTACATGTGAAGCCAAGTAAGGAAAGGAAAAGAAAAGTATTGGGTGCAATGTTTATATATTTTAAACTCATTCAATTTGGAAGTCTAAGCTTGCAAAACAGGCAAACGCCAACTTGCCATTGAGAAAAAGGATAATACCTTGAAAGCAGCCATTTGCTCTAAATCTGTATTGACACCATCATTAGCTAAATCGGTGAGTCTTCAGATAGTCAGATTATTTTACATCCCATGCCAGGTTTATAGTGCTTTTTAGAGCCTAAGGAGTTAAACGACTTGGTTAGCAGATTAAACAAATGGATGTGTGAGTCTGGAGCTGAAATTCTACCTGTTAAATGGTAAACTGCCATACAAGACAACTGCATCTGCTGAAGTTCCCTAGCTTAAACCAATATCTTAAAGCAGGGGTGCGCAAACTTACCAACATGTGCCCCTCTGTCTCCTCTCCCCTTCGGCTCTCGTCCCCCCTCCCTGCACGGCTCGAGCTTCAAATGATGCTGTGGAGTCATGTGTGACGTCACGTTGCCATGGCAATGTGACATCACATGACCCCGCGGCGTCATTTGACGCTGGTTGCCATGGAGACGTGTCGCTGGAACTCCAGGTAAGTGAAAGTTACAGAGGCCTCGTGCAATCCCCGGCATTTATTTGACATTCTTACGGGGAAGCGCGGGGCCTCTGTAGAAGCCGCGCTTCCCCCAGAAAATAACATGCCCCCCACCCCCACTTTGCACACAGCTGGCTAAGAGACACAATACTTTTAAAGCAGCACCCCTCCTCTCCCTCCCATAGTGATCTAGGTTGCATTACCCCAATCTCTCTGATAGAACATTATGGCTGCCAATGTCTTTTGATAATTCTGGCAACTGCACTTTTTAAAAAAAAATATTCGGTTGGAAGTTCGAAAAATAAAATATTTCAGAAAACAGGCGGTCCCCAAATATGAGGTTTGGGAGGTTCAGTTTGGCAATAAATAAATAAACAACACGGATAGGGATTTGTTTTTGGATGAGAACGGCCTGAACGCCTGCTACATCATGTACAGTTTACAATTTACCCTTTTTTCTTACTCCAGTTTTGACCTCGGGACAACAAATACCTAATGTAGCACCCTGCTAGAAATCTCTCTATTCAGTTTTGGCCCCTAGAGGCAGTGTAGGGGTTAATCCTGTGCAGGACGTGCCTTATTATATTTTAGTATGTAATATGTTGCTAATTCAAGTTCAGTATCTGGCACTGCCCCGTTTCTAGAATATACTGGAAGGGTTCCATGACAGGTGTGATTCTTCTGCAACATATACTGTAATCTGCCCAAATACTGGGGTAGATTATTGGCCATGCCCACTGGGTATAAAAGGTGTGGATCCGCTATTTTGTAGCCAGAACTCATTTGACATCTAAGAGGATCACCATAACATCCAGGGCGACGGAGGGAGGTCTCTTAGCTATCTTAGCTGGTAATAAGGATACCTTTTATTTTAGCATGACAGTCTCCCAGTATTAGGGACTCCCAAGGAAAAGGAACCAAAGCAATCACACTACATGATGGAGTAGTCTCCATCACAGGACATATAATAGGCCTGGGTGTACTGCTGGCGAAACCTGGACTATAGGATAGTGGGTTTGTGTCAATCAGGGCAAAAGGCTCTTTATAGAGATGAGCCACTATGTGATTCGTAGTGCTATGAGCTAAAATAACCTTTTTGGATATGCTAAAACCAGTCCTGTTTCACAAGAGTGTGCCTCTTCAAGAATATATGAATGCATATGAAGAAGTGTTCCTATTAATAAACCAAGTTGAAAAGTTCCTGGTGCATGTGCAATTATTCCATAATACTCCTCCTACAAGCCGGCGCGGATCTACTATATGTACCCTGAGATGAAAACTTGTCCTGTTGATGAAACCAGGTAAACCACTGAGCACTTACACCCTTTATTCAGGTCTAATCCCTGTTTAAAGTGACAGAGACTGTTAAAAATCCAATCCTTTTCACTGTACCCCCTGTCCCTCTTGCCAGGGGTGGGGGGATAGGGGTGTTACACTTATCATGAGCATAAGGGCTACTTTGTAAAACATAGAAATGTTAGAAAATATAGAAAATCTTGAAAACTGAGACATTCTCTATATTATTTAACAATAAAAGATAGAAAACTATTTTTATTTCAAATAAAATTTAAGTTCATTGTAAAAATAATCATCCTGTATTTTAATTTTGCCCTGTAAGGGAATGAATACCCCACATCGCGACTTAGTGAATACAGACCAATAAATGATACAGTATCTGCTGTTGTATTGTTCTTTGGAAAAGTGGCTTTGTTGAGGGTCACTTTAAAAGACTTGAAATTAAACTCAAGTTTTAAAATCTACACAAGGTAGTCTGCACGGTGTACAACAGTAGTCAGGATTAACTTGTTTACCTGATTACTTCAATATTGTTTTTTTGCTTTCGCCAAAGGCATAGTTATAGAAATGCAGCTGGGAAAACATCAAGCAAGCATTGTTGTGAAGGATAATATGAGAAAGTTGGGTTGTCATACAAACAGTTTGGGGTCTATTTACTTAGATCATATTAAAAAATGTTTTGCCTAAATATATAAATGTTATGAAGTAGTACAAACCTACAGTATATAGGTGTGCTGTATTGTATGTATGCAGATCGTTATGTGACTTCATAGGTACACAGTTAGTTGTTTGAAATTAGGTTGTGGCATTGTGTTGCTGAATACCGGACTGATACAATTTAAGTTAAAACATAATTATGTGTATTTTTATGTAAAATGAGTATAAGTAAATATAAATTATTAGAGGACATAATAATAATAATAATAATTATAATAATAATAATAATAATAATGATAATAATAATAATAATAATAATAATAATAATAATAATAATAATAATAATAATAATAATATTAATAATTAGGAAGCAGGAGTGGCTCAGTGAGTAAAGACACTAACTGGCACTGAGAGTTTGAAGCAGGGGAGCCTGGTTCATTTCCCAGTGTCGGCTCCTTGTGACCTTGGGCAAGTCAACTTATCTCCCTGTGTCTCAGGCACCAAAACATAGATTGTAAGCTCCACAGAGCAGGGACCTGTGCCTGTAAAATGTCTCTGTAAAGTGCTGCGTAAAACTAACAGCGCTATACAAGAACATGTTATTATATTATTATTATTATTATTATTTATAATAGCCACATGGTGAAAATAATATAGTTTGTTAATCCTTGGTTTTTCTGTAAAATCGTGTTCACTTTCAAGCAGGAATTCCTGCACAGTTCATTTCAAGTTCAGAATTTGAAAAGCTTAGCATAATATACCAATGCAAGTAAGCTTAAAAAAAGGAATTAAACATTGTGACGATATGGGCAATGAGGTTCTTATACTGTAATAAAGGTGAAGCCCAGCCATTGCCCTATCGTCTGGATGGATATACCGGGTTGCCCTGTAAATACATCCTATTGTGGCTCGTCTGGCCAAATATATTATGTGAATGTATGTGTAAACCTCTAAAATGTGTTTTAAAGCATAGCCAAGGTATTTGGACATGTAGGGTTGAGAAACCTTTTGTCTGGAGAAATGGCTATTGCAGGGACTGGAGGGGAAGGGGTGTGTACTCAATCCTGGGGAACTGTAACGCTTAGGACAGGGCCATTGTTCAGCTCAGAATGAGTCATCCGTCTCCACAGGAGGTATCCAGCTGAAACTGGACCCAGAGGTTTTACGACCCAACTGACTTGGGTCTCAGTGGTTACTTAGTTTGAATTTCCCACAGCCCTGATTGGCCTATTTGCTGGCTCTGCGATTGGCCCACGTAGCATCCGTGCTGTGATTGGTCGCACACACAGCATCCACTGTGATTGGTCACCACCCTTTCTCCATGATTTACTATGGAGACAGGAATCTCGAAGAGGCGGACGATTGCAGTTCCACAGATCATTCCTCGACTGGTGTGGAGATAGACTAAATGGTGTTCTCTGAGGCTGTGTCAGAAACCCCCAAGATGAGGCTGCATGTTTTTTTCTGATGCGGGACATTTAAACTTTCCTGCTAGCATCTTGCAACCAGCGCTATCTGGAGTTCCCAATCCCCCACAGGTGTGGAAGCTGCACCGGGAAAGCCATTTTGGTGGCACTGGACACCTAGGACTGCTAGCATTCACCCTGTATTCCCTGTCTGGTGTGAATATAGCTCTGTTGGTGATATTGTGCTGCGTCTATTGGCTCCGGCCGAAATAAACACGTGTTTATTTTATCTCTGTGTCCTGTCTGGTACTTGATCCTGTGAAAGAGTCCTGGTCTCCCATGACACATGATTTTAGACTTATGTACACATGATGACAATCAAAAGTAACAAAAAAAATACTGCATGTTTTATTTTATTTATTTGTGTTGCGGTAAATAAAAAAAGTAGCCACATTATGCTTGTCTATTTGTATTTAGATTTGAGATTGCAGGAAAACGTTTCGTGGGGTCGTTCTAACAGTCTTAAGAAAATAATGATCTGTTATTAAATGGAAGTTGCAACACAATTTGGAAAATAAGTCTCGTAGGTGGTAATTCTGTATATGCTAAAGCAGTCATTCAGGCCTTTTTCGACTGCAAATCCCTGTAGATGTAATTTTTGTGTTTTTTGACCGAAAAATGCCCAGACTGCCACTTTGGCATATATAGAATCAGACCTTTACGGGCTTAATTTTTTATCAGCTGAAGTGGCCACCCACGATTTTCGACAGAAATTCCATATTAAAGTCACTGCGGAATTTTGGCTTAAAATGGCCCACAGTCACTTTGACTTATATAGAATAAGTCCCTTATCAGATGTACTGCTTGTGCCGTTAATTTTTATGGTGAGTATGTCTTGACTCATTGTCGTAATATGGCTCATTGTGGTATGCATCAATATAGAATCTCTCTTGTGCACATTTCCTTGTATACATTGGCCCACTTCCATTGCACAAAAACTGTGCTTTAAAAAAGTATATTATAATTAAGAAACTTTGAATGACACTGCATCTATTTGACTACTCTGATTTATTGCCTTTATAATATCTATTCAAAACTCATCAGCATAACTTTGCATTTGCTCATATTGCATTTCATTTCACATTTGATTATATTTGTAAATCTAGTGTGTCAGAGAATTGTGGTTGTCTTTCTAAACGTGTAATTAACATTCCAACTAAACGTTCCAAAATCATTTAATATGTATGCCCTGCGGTAAGGTGTCCCATGGTGAATAGTCCCGGTGGTGACACGCATCGCGGCGAAGTGCTGGCTGCGATTAGGTCACAGATAAATGGCTGTGGTCAAACATCCATCTTAAAAGCATGACACACATACCTCAATCTGAGGGGTGGGAGAAGAGAGTGATGACTTGGACCCCGTGAACCAGCTCATTAAATAACACACATACAAGTGGAAAAAACAGGTTGCATCTTTTATTGTTTATACAAAATATCAACAAAACTAGTGCTAAGTTGCTCCGTAAACAATACATAAGCCCACGGGATACCCCTGGCTTGTACCTCTATTTGCCAACAGCTGCCCAGGTCACTGGATCCAAACAAACAAAACCACTGGAAGGTCACTTCCATACAGGCAACTCAAGACAAATATTACACTGCCTTACCCCAAACAACTACTGGAGGTACCTGGTGGTACCGTTGATGGTGACAGCTTAACCAGGCTAATAATAAAGGTTAATCCAACTCGGTTACCTCAGATCCGTGTTGTAAGGTCCTAGACTGTCAGCTCTTGGACCGAACTGTCGTATATGCATTACTGTGACTATGTGTAATATTTATGCGTTTTTGCCTTTCCAGGGGTGCCAGCAAGGAGATTGCTGGGCTGAGTTTCAGGGTGAATTTTACTGAGAAAGTCTTGTCAGATTGTTGCTATGTAGCGGGGTACCCGAGTTACGGGATACCCCAAAGATGTACCAGAGAATCAGGTAAGATTCACGGATACATTAAAGCACTGTGCTACGGAAAAATCCTACCCGGGAAACGTTCTTGTGACTCACCGCCAGGGTTCCCTGCTTCAGCACAAACCAGAAAGATAGAAATGGGGCATAGAGGATCATGTTATCCCCAGAACGGTACAGGGCTCCTAGCATAAGGGGGTATGCCCAGTTCATGCCCAGTCACCCTGAACCTGGTATAGGGATTCAGGGGATGCTCCAGCTGTGTGATAAAGCGGCAAGGTTTTAATTTGTGGGTACAGTACAGTCTAAAGTCAGGTTTCTATAGTGTGGCAGGGATGAGGCTAGTAAGAGTGGAAAGTATATCATCTTATTCCATCCCTGACACCAGAAAGGGGACTTAGACATGTTTAGCACAAGATACAGGGGAAAGGCATATTTTATTAAAATGTACATTACAGGTCCAGTATGTTATTATATTATATAATTATATATATATATATATATATATATATATATTATTATATATATATTATATATATATTGTGGTAATATTTGGGGTTTCTCATAATCTTGTTGGAAATCTTGTTTATTAACTATGTGCAGCTGGTCTCAGCTGCTTTTGGGAGGGTAGTGGCCGCTCCTCCCCAAGGTTTAAGCATGCTAAGGAACAAATGATGTTATTACGTCCTGATATGTAAAACCATAGAATTAAAAGAGGGTGTACTTTATTTTTCACACAACTGTATATATGTTTGACGCACTATATATGAACTGTGGGATTTCCAAGTCCTGGGTTACGAGAGACCAGATGGCTACCAAGCTTGGTGCCACTGAGTCTGCTCAGGTCCCGGAGTTAAAAGTCTCAAGGATGCCAAGGTGTTAGAACAGGAGGAGTACTGCCATTATACTTGAGTACCCACGTCCTAGTCTAACAAAGGGCTATCCAGCAACCATTTTCCCAACCCAAGAATTTGCAGAGCCTGGGACAGCGGGGGGCTCAATTTGCTAAGAGGCAGAGGTGCCAGGTTGGTGCATGCCTCTAAGCAGAATTGGAAAAGGTACCCACCCGGCATCAGAATACCAGCAAATCGGTGGTAGGCTAGCAGAGGAATTCCCACGCACTGACTGGCTGTAGTGGTTTGTGAATGGGACTCCAAAACCTATAAGAAACCTTGCAGCCAATCAGGAATCAGATTCCAAGCGCCAAACCATCAGTGGCAAATTTAAAGATGCTCTGGAAGGAATAGACGCGAGCTGGCATCAAAGATTTCAACTCAATACATTTTCTAAGTCACTCTTTTCAGGGGCCAAGTTCTGAAAACTGAACCTAGCGGTCGTGGCTAGAATTGCATGCCGAATTGCATTCCAGGACTTTTGTGAGTACCTCCTGGTCATTGGAAAGGACCCGTACAGTCTTCATTTGTTAACATTTCATTCTAGGAAAGCTTAGTTCGTTAGCCCAAATACCACTAAGTGTGTCTCGCTCAATCATATGATCCCGGTATAAAAGGTGTATAATAACCCTGGTCACTCATGACAGTAGCTTAGACCAGGGGTGAGCAAACTGGGGGGCACAGGATTTTGTTGGGGGGGGGTGCGGCGGTTGCAGCAGCCCCGTGATTTTCCCTGAGTCATTTAAATTAAATGCCGGGGTCCGCGCGGGGCCTTTGCAACCTCAAGCTACCGGGGTTCTGTAGTCTTCTGGACGCTTCGCCATGGCAACATGACGTCACATGACGGCATCATTTGACGCCGGGTCACAGACAAGGCGGGGGCGTGAACACTGGGGCTGTCGCACAGTGGGGGGCGCAGCTCCAAAACTTCTGCTAGGGTCCCTTCCCCCTCTAACTCCTTCCCACAAAGCTTCAACAAGAAATTAAACAGTTCAAATCCAACAACCCAACTGCCAACATTAAGAAAACAGGGAGGGTGGGGTTCTTCACTGGTTCAGAAATAAAGAGGTAGGAAATTCTGCCCCCAACACTAATATGACAGACCCGTTTCCTTACTTCTCCCCTCAACAACATGTTATATTTCACCCAAGGGCTCAGGGTCTTGCTATATTCTCCCAATTTAGTGTGCAACCATGTAAAATGCAAAACATTACATAGTGTAATACTATTAGGTATTCTCAAAATAAAGTGACATGTGATTTATTGCACTCACATATGCACACAGGAGTTTGGCGCTCATCAAATCCTTTGTTTTCTCATATATAAAAATATTAGAAACAGAGTAAATGCTGCTGTTGAAATGAACACTGTTGAAATGGATGACATATTGCGGAAATGGATTTGGGGGGGGGGTGGTCTCTGGAGATGAATTAATAGCAGTATTCAGAATCCATTTTGTCTGTAGCTGTCTTGTTATGTCTCATGCTGTGTTCCTAAAAAATGTGCATGTTGCGAGTTGAGTTTCGCTAGCAGTAGACACTCAAGGCCAGGTTTATGGCTCAACACCCCGAAGTATAGTGATAATAACCAATTCTTCAGTTATACAAAATTATAGATAATATGTATTCTAACATACCATGTTGTTGTGCTAAGATGTTTTAACCCAGTTTTTACTTAATTTAGTGACCTTTAAGATGATACATTTAGAATAGGGAGTAGTCATATTCTGTCCAGCAACCTATGTTAGACAAAGGAGAGATAGGTCAAAGAGAGGAGGAGGGTTGTTATTTTATATTGCAGACACATTACAATTTACACTGTTAAATTGCCCATCAAGCCCACCCTCTTTTGAAATTCTAGTTGGCAAAATCTGCCTCCCCTTTTCTAAGCCCATCTTGCTTGCTGGCATCTACCGCCCCCTAAAGCCCCTCTATAATCCCTGACTGATATCACCCAATTTCTTGGCTCCATTTCCTCTCTGAATGAGAAGAGTGAGCTGCTAGTTCTTGGGGATTTCAACTTCAATTGGCTTGACCCTAAAAACCTCAAAATCCAGATACAACTCAAGTCACTTAACCTATCGCAACTCATTTCCCAACCCACACGGATAAACCTGAAATCGCATAACCATTCCTTGCTAGACTGCATTCTCTCCTCAAACCCCATCAGAATCCAATCCTCTGGCATCCTTCCTGATATTTTCAGTGACCATGCAATAGTGTACTGTGGAAGGAAAATTAAACCGCCCATTCAAGCCCTAAAGTTCTCCTCACTAGAACATTTAAAAACTTTAACCCACAACAGTTTCTGGATGACCTTACCAACTGCCCATGGCACAGAATCGATTTAATTCCCGACCCTGATTCTGCGCTCGACTATTTCCAATCTGAGTTCTTAAAACTCTGCGATACCCATGCTCCACTACGCAAAATAAGGATACGGGGGGCCCACCTTCCATGGGTTACAACTGACCTTATAGCACTCTACCAGTTCAGGGATGCCTTGTGGAAAAGCTACAAAGTAACTAGCACTACCAAGGATCTCAATCACTACAGATGCATGCGGAACATGTGCACAAGGCAAACAAGGCACGCAAAAGCACAATATTACTCTGACAATCTCCACCAAAATACATCAAACCCAGCTAACTTCTGGAAGGTTATCAACAATATATTCCAGCCTCCTAACCATCAACAACCAAGTAATATCACTAAGGGGGATATTACTCTGACAAACCCCACTGACATTGCAAATGCATTCAATGATTACTTTGTGGGGTGTGCCACTAACTTATTAGCGAAACGCAGCCCAAAACACAAACCTGAATCTCATCCTGGGAGTACACCTATAGTCCCACCCCCTCCCAACACTGACCACAATTTTCAATTTGGCCCAGTATCTGAAGAGGAGATTATACAAGCGCTCCACAAACTAAAACTAAGCAGCCAATGTGGACTTAACTTACTACAATCTAGGTTCCTACAACTTGGTGCCCCAGCCATTGCCAAACCAATTGCGTTCATAGTCAACTCTATCCTGTCTGCAGGCCACATCCCTAAGACCTGGAAAACTGCCAGAGTTGTCCCAATCTTCAAAAGTGGGGACAAAAACACTGTCTCAAACTACAGGCCAATCTCACTTCTCCCAATTCTATCCAAAGTCATGGAAAAATGTGTCCACTCCCAATTTAGCGATTTCTATACCAAGACAAATTTCCCTAGCCAATTCCAATCTGGGTTTCGTCCCAAACACTCCACCATAACTACCCTGCAAAAAGTTTGCAATGAAATCCAGTGTGGAATGGAATGGGGACAACTCACTTGGTCAGTATTCCTAGATTTTGCAAAGGCTTTTGACACAGTTGATCATGCTATCCTGCTTAACAAACTCCAGAGCTCTGGAATAGGGAAGCATGCTTTAAACTGGTTTCAGTCCTACCTATCAGGAAGATCCCAACATGTGTCCATCTCAGGCTCTAACTCCAACCCCTGGATATCACCTGTGGTGTCCCGCAAAGCTCTGTTCTGGGGCCCCTACTCTTCTCAGTGTTCATTAATGATCTTCCCACAGCTTGTAAGGAAGCCTCAATACACATGTATGCAGATGACACAATCCTATATGCACACAGCCATAGCCTCTCTGACCTTCAACACATACTCCAGTGTGACTTTTTGAGACTCGAAAACTGGATTTCCCAAAACAAACTGTTTTTAAACACTGACAAGACTGTTACAATGGTATTTCGGACCAAGACTAAATTTGTAAAGCTTCCAGTGACTGAGCTCCTGATTAGAACCAACGCTAACACCACCCTAACACCTGTCACTAGTTTTAAATACCTGGGCTTATGGTTTGACTCCCACTTAACATTCGGGATGCACATTGATACCCTGACAATCAAAACCTATGCCAAACTAGGGGTACTTTACAGGAACAAATCCTCCCTAAGTCTCCTGGTCAGAAAGCGTATAGCACAGCAGATGCTAATGCCAATTATTGACTATGGAGACATAGTATATGGCTCGGCACCTCAAACCCACCTTAGCAAACTTGACACCCTCTACAATTCAATTTGTCATTTTGTTCTCCAATGCAACTACAACACACATTACTGCGAAATGCTCAAAGAACTAGATTGGTCAACACTAGAGTCTAGGCGCAAAGTTCACCTTTCCTGTCTTACCTTTAAATTCTTCATGGGCAAGCTACCCAGCTACCTGAACAAGCTCCTCACCCCTACCACTTGCAGCACTTATCACCTGAGATCAGACTCCAAAAGACTGTTCATGGTCCCAAGGCTCAACAAAGTATCCGGACGTTCCTCCTCCTACCGTGCACCCCAAAACTGGAACAACCTACCAGAGACTCTCACATCCACCACCAGTTTAAGTTCTTTCAAATCTAAGGCTGTCTCACATTTTAACCTGGTCTGTAACTGTTTCATACAATCATAATATATATTTTCTTTAACTGTGCACGCAATGTCTTGTATATAATGTATACCCTGTTCATTTATGTAACTGTACTTGTAACCATGTATTATTTGTTTTACTCTGTGCCCAGGACATACTTGAAAACGAGAGGTAACTCTCAATGTATTACTTCCTGGTAAAATATTTTATAAATAAATAAATAAGTGTATATAAAGCTTGCTTGGAACCTCCCCTTGCAGAGTCTATGATTGACTTTCATGTATTTATCATACTCTATAATGTAAGGCAATAAAGTACTCCTCATTTATGAAACCATGTTTGCTCTTATCTATGCGAGTTTGCAAACAATGACAGTTTAATACTGTACTTCTTAACACAGAAAAGACTTATCCCTTTGTGCAGACAGATCAGGCTCATTGTATCATATCCAGTGTACATGTTGAAAGAATAAAGAAGATATATCATTCAAAACATTTAATACATCTGTATCTGCGTAAAATCATTAGAATTACTCACAAACATAAATACAGTAGTTTAGATCATCCAAGCTTATGTCCCTCTCTCCTCGTTTGGCATTCTTGGTGCTACTGCGCTGTACTTCCAGTTTCTCCGGCTAGTCACCGCGTCACTCCATGTCCCTTGGGGGATGGGGGGGGGGGGTTAGTGGAGGTGTTTGTTTAGGACTGTTCTACTCTTTACACTTCACCATAATGGCTTCCTCAAGGGCCATCCTCATTCTTCATTCACCCCTCAGTCATCTTTATATACCCACTTGTAATTAGTGATAGATCCAAAGCAATGTAATTATTAACATTTTAAACATATTTTAATACAGTTCCATAAGACCGTTAACAAATAACAGTAACCATAATATTTTAATACAATTCCATAACACAATTTATAATATTTATGTAGAATGGTATGTTTTTCTTACATTAGAGAGACGGAAAGTCGGATAATTAGATACAACACTACTATTATTGAAATTCTAACCATAACTCCTAAATTTCAGACTTTAGTGGAACCATAATATTGAAAAACAAGGTACAGTATACACTATCATAGTACTGTACATCTATGAAAAACTGCTGTTGTTCCATCAAAAGGCATTACAATCCACAGCAAATCTAAACTTCTCTAAGAACAATATTTGTACATGATATTAATGACAAAGTATGTAATTTTCAGGTTAGCATGAAGACCTTTAAAATAACAATATGTGATATTTGAATCCACATAAAATAAGTTTGTTCACATTTTCTATAACCTATGGCTCAAGATGTGTGGAGGTGTTCTCATTTACTTCTCAAACGTTTCCATAACTTCATATTTTGGTATCGCAAACCTTTTTTTTTTTAATACATCAGTGGCTTTTTGCTGATTTTTCTGTTTTGAATAAGGTTTCATCATTTTCACAAATTCTTAGCAGGGTGTACATTTAAAATATTCATCGAATTTGCAATTGTGTTTGTAAATGTTACGGACATTTTTATGTACTGTATGGGCTATTTTAATCAAACAAAGTATTTTGCAGAGTAGAAGTTACAGTAAATGTCCAATTATAGATCTTCCTGTCTTTTCTAAAGTAACCGTTTACTTGATTAGATAGACTGTAGAGGTAGCATTATTGATCATATTTTGCTTTTCTATTCAGAATTATTGCGTGCGATGGCTTCAGATTCTGTTTGTGATGGGATAATAGAAAACTTTGGATGTAACAACAAGAAAATCTCAGTAATTTATAAGCAGCAATGGATCCTTCTGAATTCATCAACCCCAAAGACAGAAAATGGTAATTGCATCTATTGTTTACTTAATGGCTGATTAATGGGGTTGACAGTCTCAATCCATACAGTAGCCTACAGTATACAGTAGTTGAGACCTGTGCCATTAGCCATGATGGTAATAAAATGTATGGGTACTGTATTTACAGATGTTGCCAGACTTATGTTTCTCAATGCCAGTGAGTGTAGCAGGAACTTGCATTAGGAATTAAACCTTCACTGGGGCTAATAAAGAAGAATGGGTGACAGTGGCTTCAAGGAGTTCTTACCTTCTCAGGAATCACAGCAAAATACTGCATTTGCCATGGCTCTGAGAAAGATAAGTCTGGCTACATCTGTACTCAAACATGATTAATTATTTAAAAGATAATGCTGTCATTGTATATCCTAATACAAATATTACAACATGATGGCCTTTATTAACTAAGCGGTGCTATGCCATAAGATACCTTCTAGCACTCGTAGGGTCTTTTCGAATAGTCTTGCTTGGTAAATATGGGCCATTGGGGTAGATCCTTAGAAGTCCATCACTTTTGCGCTAATAACAAACATTACCAAAATAGGTAGTAATTGACGCTATTTTTTCTAACTTTCACGGGTATCTTGAAGGCTAATTTTATTCAAAATTAACATCTGTTAGTCTGCACATTTGCATATGGCTAACGTGGCATTATTGTGACGGTGCTCGTCTCCAATATGGAAGCAAACCCACAGGGCTGAGTTAGGGATGCAGAATAACCGATCGAAGCCCAGGGACAGAGTCCTGTTAGAGTATCCATAATCGGTAAGCAGGTAGTAGGTCATGGCTGGCGGCTGTGGTGCAAAGTCCAGTAAACAGGCAGAGGTCAGGGCTGGCAGCAGTGGTGCAAAGTCCAGTAAAAAGTCAAAAGGTCAGGGCAGGCAGAAAGCAGAGAGGTGGGGGTCATGGTCTGGGGTCAGCAAAAAGGAAATCAAAACAGATAAAAGGGTAAGGCATGACAGCAAAGATAACAGGAACTGCAAATGTTAGAACCTTGCTCGGCGAATCCCACCAGGAAGTGCAGCCTTATATTGAAGGGAACCTTGCTCGGCGAATCCCACCAGGAAGTGCAGCCTTATATTGAAGGCTGCCCGTAACCAAAATGGCCAAATTGAGCAAAAAGGGCAGGCAACCTGGAAACCCGAACTGGCAGCGAAACCCAGCACGGATAGAGCAGAATCCTTACAGTACCCCCCTCTTTAGGAGAGACCTTCGGGCGATATAAGCCGGTTTGGCAGCAAATCTCTGATAAAATGCCCGGACCAGGTTGGGGGCATGGACATCCCTGAATTTGATCCATGAATTCTCCTCCTGTCCATAACCAGGATCTACAGGAATCCAGTATCTGGCATACTTCAAATTCCTCCTGGCCATCCACCAAGAATGGTCTAGGAGGAGGGAGAATAGGAGGAGAGAAGGTGTTCTGGATTAATGGTTTGAGGAGGGAGGATGGAACACTAGAGGTGCCCTTAAGCTATCCGGAAGTTCTAGTTTGAACACCAACGGGTTGACCTGTTTCAGGATTTTGTAAGGTCCAAAAAACTTGGGCCCGAGTTTGGAGGAAGGCAGTTTCAGGCAAATATTTTTTGTAGTCAGCCAAATCTGATCTCCCACTTGAAATAGGGGAGGTGGTCATCAACGTTTATCCACCTGGGTTTTCTGCTGGAGGGTGGCTTTGGTCAGATTGACGTGGATCTTCTTCCAGAGTAATTGGAGATCTTGGATCTTATCATCCACTGCAGGAACTTCAGATAGAGGACTGGAAGAAGGTAGGGCAACAGGGTGGTACCCGTAGGCACAAAAGAACGAAGATTCCAGTGTGGAATCATATTTTATAGAATTGCAGGAAAAGTTGGCCCACGGGAGCAGATCAACACAGTCGTCCTGTAGTTCAGATACAAAACATTGCAGGAATTGTTGTAAGGACTGATTAGCCCTTTCCATGAGTACATTGGACTGGGGATGGTATGAAGAAGAAAAATGAATGGAGATGGCCATTCTTTGACAGAATGCCTTCCAAAATCTTGAGACGGATTGGGATCTGTGGTCCGAGACTATATCTGTCGGGACTCCATGAAGATGAAATATCTCCTTAATAAAGATCTCAGATAGTTCTGAAGCTGTAGGCAGCTTCCTGAGAGGAACAAAAATGGGCTTGACGTGAAGAGCGATCAACTATTGCCAGTATGGTAGTCATACCCCTGGAGGGTGGCTGTTCCATGATAAAATCCATGGATAATTGGGACCACGAGAGAGTGGGAACTGGCAAGGGATGGAGCAGCCCACAGTGTATCGTCCTCGGCACTTTAGTACTTTAGTAATACCTCACATCGAAATTGGGGGAGGACAAATAGTTTGGACGAAAGAGTGGACGTTGACCTGGGATCTTATTCCTGTGCCTGTGAAATCTGTAGCAGAACTGAAAATGAAACTGCAGAGATGATATGAGAGGATGGAATGATGGGCCCGTGCCCTATCTCCTTGGCGTTGTCTGGAGAGAATTGCCTGGATAGAGCATCTGCTTTGAAGTTCTTGGATCCTGGATGATAGGAGATAACAAAGTTTAACAGAGTGAAGAAGAGAGCCCATCTCGCCTGATGCGTTCCGAGTCTCTTGGGTCCTTCAATGTATTTGAGGTTATTGTAACCTGCAAGGATTGTGATTGGAGAAGTTGCTCCCTCAAGCAAATGGCTCCATTCTTCTAGAGCCATTTTCATGGCCAGAAGTTCCCGATTCCCAACATCATAATTTCATTCTGCGGCAGAATTGTTTTTTAGAAAAGAAGGCACAGGGGTGGAGTTTCCCATGAAAATCCTTCCTTTGTGAGAGAACGGCTCTGGCTGCCAGATCAGATGCGTCCACTTCAAGCACAAAGGGTTTTGTAGAATCTGGTTGGATCAGCACAGGTGCGGATGAAAAGGCAGACTTGAGCTTCTCGAAAGCCAGAAGAGCCTCAGAGGGCCATATCTTAGTGTTCGCCCCTTTCTTAGTAAGAGCCGCAATGAGTGCAACCACCTTGGAGAAGTTCCTAATGAAACGTTGATAGTAGTTGGCAAACCTAGGAAATCGTTGAATTGGTTTGAGGCCTGTTGGTAAAGGCCAATCCAGCACTACCGATACTTTCGCACGATCCATCTCAAACCCAACAAAAGAGATGAAATACCCAAGGAAGGAAATCTTCTTCTGTTCAAACTGACATTTCTCGAGCTTGGCAAAGAGGGAGTGGTCCTGAAGTCTTTGGAGGACCAGTCTAACCTGTGCCCGATGTTCGGTCAAGGGACTGGAAAAAATAAGGATAACATCCAGATATACCATGAGAAATTGGTCAAGAAGATCCCTGAAAATGTCATTGATTAAATTTTAAATACGGCCGATGCGTTCCATAACCAAAATTGCATGACCAGATATTCGTAGTGGCCGTCACGGGTATGAAAAGCTGTTTTTCACTCATAACCCTCTCTTATCTGAATTAAATTGTAAGCTCCTCAATGATCCAGTTTGGTGAAGATCGTAGCCTTGCGTAAGCGGTCAAACAGTTCTGGAATGAGGGGTGGAAGATACCGATTTTTTATGGTGATTTTATTGAGCCATTTGTAAATCGATACATGGCCTGAGAAAAATGTCTTTTTTGGAAACAAAGTTGAAAACCGCACCAGAGAGGGAACTTGATTTGCGAATAAACTCACGCTGAAGGTTCTCTGAAATGTATTCCTGCACAGCCTTGGTTTCTGGTTCTGAAAGGGGGTAAGTGCGGCCTCAAGGAGGAATGGCCCCTGGCAGCAGATCGATTGCACAATCATAAGGTCAGTGTGGCGGTAACTACTCTGCCTGTTTTTTGTCGACTACATCGGCAAACTCCTGGTAAGAAACTGGAAGGCATGACAAGTTTTCGTTTGGAACGTAGCGGTCGCGGCAAAGATCTTTAGCCGAAAAGAGGACCAGGAAGCTCTGGTGCATATCCCGGTCAGGATAAGCCTTCCGGAGCAGGTACCCTGCACCTATTTTAGACCAGATTTCACCCCCAGCGCCCCAGAAAGTGTGTATATTTTCTGTATCTTTCTATTTCACTGTGTGTACGCGGGTTTACCCGAATATACCTAATTTAATTCCACTACTGTGTTTTGCCTAGTGAATGATCCCGGTATAAATTTTTTAAACATCCTGGTCTCCAGTGACATTAATATTAGTATCATTTCTTAAAAGTGGTGAAAACACAACACAAAACAATTTACAGGACACAAAAAAACTGGTGTTGGCAGTACTTAGCAAATTGCTGCTGCTATTTTCTTTTTTTGAAGTAGCAAAATAAATAAAATGTGGCATTAGGGAGGTTGTCCCATTTATTCCAGTTTCACAGCAAATCTGTGACCGTGGACTTCACATAAGGGACGATCGAACAGGGGAACTTATCTCACTTGTGCTACTGTAGTTTGTAAGCTCAAAACCCATTTGGTCCGTGCAGTTTGTAAGATGACTAATTTTATTTATTCTTTCTTATATAACTTTTTTTTAATAGAATTATGCTATGTTGGTATTCTATCTCCTGCATGTTTAAATATCTCAACGAAATATCCCGATCTCCGAATGTACCTTCACGTGATTAGTATCACTGCCTTTTCTGAATCAAAACACTTGAAAATGGCTGCAAATTTGTGAGAGCAGCTCACACGAGTTTATTGGCTTCTTCAAAATTGTGATAAGCCGTGTTGCACTATTTTTGCCTTATTTTTTTTCTTTTCCATATATCAAATCGAGAGCTGCGCTCCTTTTCTGCTCATAATCTGTGTTTTCCGACCCTGTAGAAAGGTCTATTTGGAGCAGCACCTCATACCTTTTGAGCTGTATTAATTTGAAATGAACTTGATTTCACTTTTCACCAATATATGTCTACTAATATTTCACAATAGAAATAAGTTGCACTGGAACACTCTGTTCTATTCACTTACCCTGTACTACTTACCCTTCTCTGGCCTCCTCTCCTTCTTCTCTACGTACCACAATAGGGTAGTAGACAGGGACAGAGCAGCACTTATACTGTTAATGAGAAAATTTGCAAACAATATCTTCAGGTCAGGCTCCGAATACTGCAAAGTATCCAGTGACACAGATTTATAGATTCAGTATCTTAGTGCAATAGTAACTATATTTACAAAGGGAGCTGGATACAATAATTTCCTAGAGCTCGGCCACAGCCCTCCAAAACAGAGTTGCTGTGAGTGCAATAAATGGGACAGCCTCCCTAATGCAATATTTTATTTATTTTGCCACTTAAAAATAAGATAATAGCAGCAGCACTTTGCTAGATACTGCAAACACCAGGTTTTTATTGTTCTCTTCCTAGTTTTGTGTTGTTTTCACTACTTTCACAATATTACTTTAATATTCATTATTATGACCTAAAGACATAATTTCAATGTCACCATATTCAGGAGAACCCTGTTAATACTTCACAAAAACAAACACGCTTTAATGTATAGAAATGCTATACACTTTCATCTCCCTTATGCGGTGTATTGGTTATTTCTAAAACCTGTGGTAGTCAGCAATCTCTTAGGAGAGGTTTCAGATCCACTGCACTAGTCAATTATGTTTCAGGTAAAAACACAATTGGTTTAATACTCTGGCTAGTCTTGGAGTCACATGCAGCAGTCAATAGAACAAACAGTATACAGTACAACATTTCACTTAAGCGTTGGTTAGCTGCTTGACTTTTCCATGTGCGAACCATTACAAAGTCCCCAGAATAAAACATGCAAAAAGTAAACAACGTAAATCTTTAAATCTTATCTAATCAAATTATTTGTGTTTGCAGCATACCAGAAATTGATATATTACAGGGTGTGAAGCCAGCAGGTAAGATAACAAAGCCTAATAATAGCTACCATTCAAAATATATTTATATATTGATCAATACATCTATCTGCAATAGGAGACATTAAACTGGTGATTACATGTATTATATATAATACATGTAATCACATTTGTATGGTTTTCCATATGTGGCAGCAATTGTGGGCAAACAAGACAAATGCAACTGTTTCTTGGACTTTATTAGCACAGGCAAACATAAAGGCATCCATGTTTCAGTGACTAAGAAGCAAAAATTGACACTATGGGGCTATTCACTAAGCAGCGAGCTTTTGCTCCCGATTGGGAATTTTTGACTCGCCCGATATAAAGTGAAGCCAAATGCGGGATTCACTAACAAGCGAAGCGTATTATTGTCCGTGCGGCCAAAAATATGCCCAATCGTGCAAGCTGATTTTTTTCCCTGCTAACATGCTAAACCTTGTAAAGCGTGATAGCTGATAGAAAAAAAAGCAGCCTGTTAAAACTGCATGGTGACGCTGCATCTCCATGCACAGCTCTTACAGACGATCGTACTGTAAAAATATACATTATAATAATAGGGTACATGAGCAGGGTGTCTTCTGAGCAGAACCGCATTGGTTTCAGCCTCGGGACCCCCTTCTTCATGAGATACAGGTCCTGTTATGGGGTGCCGTATCCACTGTGCTTTGAAAGCTCCCGCGTCACTTGACCGAGGGATTTAAATCTTACAGGGGGATACCGGCACACCATAACGGGGCCTGTATCTCATGAAGTAGGGGGTTCCCGAGGCTGAAACCAATGCAGTTCAGCTCAGGAGACCCCCTGCTCATCTACACTAGTATTAAAACACATTTCACAATAAAAAATAATTCATTACCGTAGCAGCTATCCGCTATAGTAATGAAGCTGCTTTAATTACATTTTTATTAATTTTGTGCGGTAGCAGGTGGTCTCCTGAGCTGAACCGCATTGATTTCAGCCTCGGGGACCCCATGCTTCCTGAGTTACAGGCCCAGATATGGGGTGCTGGTATCTCCATTTTTTACATGTCACACGTCACGCGACGTGGATGCTTTAAAAATGGGGGTGACACTGGCATCCAATACCCCATACCGGGGCCTGTAACTCGGGAAGCAGGGGGTCCCTGAGCAAGAAATCAAAGCGGTTCAGCTCAAGAGACCCCCTGCTCCCGCACACTATTAAAAAAATTACATTAAAACAGCTTCATTACCTTTGCATCTACCCGCTAAGGCAATGAAAGGGTTAAGGCACAATAGCATGTTTATTGGGGACAATATACCCCCTTATATACATAAAAAAAAATGTTTTTTATGCACAGGAATTATACTATAGGCCGGCGGTGGCCCTCTGGTGTTTCCCATAGGTGTTCGGGGGCCCCACAGGGGTCCCTGGGTGTTCCCCGCAGGTGTCTAGGGTTCCCTGCTTGCCTGCGGTACCAATCATATGCCCAAAAAAACATACTTTTAAATAAATACACCCCCTCCCTCTCCCGCCCCCTAACACATACAGTACAATAATATCCAAAATGACTATTATCCAGATATGGATAATAGTGCATTTGTCCATTTAAAATAGAACATTAAGCAGCATAAATAAAGTAAATAAATTTTGCACTCACCCCTGCCAGGCTTCCATGATGAAGGCCGTCCTCATCACCGTCCATGTCTTCTGTTGCCACAAACAATACAGTACATTAAAATAAAACTAATGTCCTCTAAACCCTTAATCACCTCACTGGTTAGTAACCACTATAGTAATTAAGGGGTTAACCCACCCTTTGCCACTACCCACTCAGGAGGCCATCACTCATTCAAGAAATGATGAAGGAATAAAAAAATAGGCCCAAATAAAACACACCACATAGCAAAATATAACACGACATACAGTAGCAAAATAAAACACATTACATAGCCAATTAAATAAATAGATAACAGATGCCAATAAAACAATTGAATGGCACAGTGGGTACATCATGCCCATATTATATGGGCATGATTGAGCACTATGCCAGTCAATGGTCAACCTAAAAAAAACATCACAAACAAGATCCAATGCAATCAAAACAATGAGAAACTAAAAACAAATAAAAAGTAAACCAAACTAAATTACCACCAATCAATTAATTCAATCCAAAATAAATATCACAATTAACAATTAAAACACCAAAACAAAACCGTGAATAAATAAAATAAATATGCAAATAAACTGCATCATTCAAATTAAAAAGCCAAGAAATTAGCCAACATAATAAAGCAAACACCTATTAAAGCCAGAAATAACCAAATTAAACTACTAGCAAAACTTCCTGTAAACTACAAAAATATGCAAAATAGCATACAAAATTAAAAACAAATAACCAATATACATTGTAAATACATAAAAGCAAGCATTTGCAAAAACAACCATTGCTTGTCCACAAAGAGACATACATAAATACAGTGGCCATGAATAGGCTTAAAAACATGCAATCACAATAAAAATAAAATTAAAAACCTGTAAAAGAAAAATAACATACTTTCTATGTTTTTCCTTACCTTTTAGATGTCTTCACCCTCTGATTCCTGGGGACACTGCAAGCTCTTGAACCAATCAACGAACCCAAAAAGCAACGGGCCACAGGTAAAAAAAAGTCCTTTTCTTCTTTCTCCATCTGAAAATTGTAATCTTTCGGGGTATTCTGGGGTCTTCTTCATCTGTATCTTCTTCCGTCTTCAGCAGGCACACCCATGTACTCCTGTTGGAGGAGGAGGTCCTCCTTCCTCGGCTTCTTGCCATAAAATGAGGCTGCATAGGCTTTTGTAGGCCTATGACATCAGATTTTTGGCAAATGGTTCACACAGCTCTGATTGGCCAGTGAAAACCATGTGCCTTTCCTTTTTTTTTTTGGTGACATCATGTAAAGGAAATGAAGCCAGCCAATCAGAATAGCTGTGCTTCCTTTCCCTTTAACATGACGTCATCAAAAGCAACCTAGCTGCCGTCACATGGTACTTGAACCAGATTTGGGATATAGGTCCCACAATATGATTGGCTCAAGTACCATGGGATGGCAGCCAGGTTGCTTTTGATGATGTCATGATAAAGGGAAAGGAAGCACAGCCATTCTGATTGTCTGGCTTTATTTCCCTTTACATGACGTCACCATTAAAAAAAAAAAAGGCACATGGTTTTCACTGGTTAATCAGAGCCGTGTGAACCATTTGCCGAAACTGTGACGTCATAGGCCTATAAAAGTCTATGCAGCCTCATTTGGCGGCAAGAAGCCGAGGAGGGAGGACCTCCTCCTCCAATAGGAGTACAAAGGCTTGCCTGCTAAAGATGGAAGAAGATACAAATGAAGATGAAGAAGACCTCAGAAGACCCCGAAATTGGATTACAATTTACAGATGAAGAAAAAGAAAGAAGAAAAGGACTTTGGATTTATTTTACCTGTGGCCTGTTCCTGTTTGAGTTTGTCGATTGGTCCGAGTGCATGCGGTGTCCCCAGGAATTGGTAAAGGAAAAACATAGAATGTATGTTATTTTTCTTTTTCATAGGTTTTTAATTTTATTTTTATTGTGATTGCATTTTTTTTCATGCCCATTCATTGCCACGGTACTTATGTATGTCCCTTTAAGGATATACATACATGTTTTCGCAAATGCTTGCTTTTATGTATTTTCAATGTGTATTGGTTATTTGTTTTTAATTTTGTATGCTATTTATTTTGCATATTTTTGTAGTTTACAGGAAGTTATGCTGGTGGTTTAAATTGGTTATTTCTGGCTTTTGATTGGTGTTTGCTTTTTAATGTTGGCTAATTTTTTGACTTTTGAATGATGCAGTTTATTTGCATATTTATTTTATTTATTCATGATTTTGTTTTGGTGTTTTAATTGTTAATTGTGATATTTATTTTGGATTGAATTAATTGATTGGTGGTAATTTAGTTTGGTTTACTTTTTATTTGTTTTTAGTTTCTCATTGTTTTGATTGCATTGGATCTTGTTTGTGATGTTTTATTGGTGTTTGTTATCTATTTAATTGGCTATGTAATGTGTTTTATTTTGCTATGTGATGTGTTAATGTGTTTTATTTTGCTATGTGATGTGTTTTATTTGGGCCTGTTTTTTTATTCCTTCAACATTTCTTGCTATAGAGGTAAATGATGCCCATATTATATGATAATGATGTACCCACTGTACCAATGAATGGGTTATGGGTGGGGGTTGTTGCCTGGGCAAGGTGGTTAGGCCTCCTGGGTGGGTAGTGGCAGAAAGTTGGTTAACCCCTTAATTACTATAGCGGTTACTATCCGCTAAGGTGATTAAGGGGTTAGGGGACATAAGATTGTCTTTTTTTATGTACTGTATTGTTTGTGGCAACGGAGGACATGGACGGTGATGAGGATGAGGATGGCCTTCATCGTGGCAGCCTGGCAGGGGTGAGTGCAAGTTTTATTTACTTTATTTATGCTGCTTAATGTATTTTATTTGGCCAAATGCACTATTATCCATATGTGGATAATAGTAATTTTGGCCATTATTGTACCATATGTGTTAGGGTGGCGGGTGGGGGAGGGGGAGGGAAAGGGGTATATTTATTTAAAAGTATTGGCATTTGTGGGTTTTTTTGGCACATGATTGGTACCGCAGGCCAGTGGGGACCCCCGGACGCCCGCGGGGATCACCTGGGGACACCCGCCGGCCTGTTGTATCAATGCTGTGCTGAAAAAAAATGTAAACAATGATTTTCTCACAGTCTGCATCTCTTTGCGCCAGCTTTAGCTGCTGAAAAGAAATGCTGGGTTTTTAAGTACAATACACATATCACTGCTTAGTGAATCCCGATGACTGGCAAAAAAACGGCGCATTTGACTTTTTTCCCCTGATCGGACAATTTTTTTTTCACTGACATTTTTCCCCATGAAAAATGCCTTTTAAGAGTGATACTGCAGTGTTATCACTGCTTAGTGAATTGCGCTGCACGCAGTATCAATCTTAAAACCCATTTATCGCTCTTAAAATGACTCACTGCTTAGTGTATAGCCCCCTATGAATGCTCATTGCATGTCGATACCCAGAATCCTTGGCTGCAGTGCAGTGGAGTTAGAAGTAGTGGGAGGGTTTTTGCCACTTTTTTTTACTCACCATAACTTTTCTGCACACCTGGTTAGTAAACGAAAGGGAAAATGTTAGGGTATGTACTGTTTATCCAGACCATTGTTAATTTAGTTACAATACAGCATTTATGTGTCCTCATTTATGTGTCCTGCTGGATCATATGATAGTAGTAGGCATGCATCTACTGTTTTTGAAAATGATGTTCCTATAAACAAATTAATTTCATGAATATAAGACTCTTATTTGCGTATGTATCAAGGCAAATCTGGGCAAGAACAGCATGGTATGTTTCACAGAAACAAATTCTATTGACAACAGTAGGATTCTTTCTATTACCGTATTTCCTCGATTGTAAGACGCCTTCGATTGTAAGACGCACCATAGATTTGGCCCCTACAATCGAGGAAAATGACTTTTTCACTTACCATGTTTCAGGAGAGGTCCCATGTCAGCGGAAGATGAAGCGGGCGGCGGTGGCAGGAGAGGTTCCACGTCTGCAGGTGGTTGAAGATGGACAGCGGGTGGGTTTGTGGCAGCAGGACAGGTCCAAAATCTGCAGGTGAATGAAGATAAGAAGACAGCGGGCATGCGGTGGGGTGCAGCGACAGGAGATCATAATAGCTAGAGAGCTGAGCAGGAGCTGAGCGGCATAGGGGAACGGCTTGGGAGTTGCACACTGTAACCGGAAGTCAGTCACTGGTCAACTTCCGGTGTTACAGTGTGCACCTCCCAAGCCGTTCCCCTACGCCGCTCTGCTCCTGCTATTATCATCTATTAGCCGCCTCCGCCACCGCACACCCGCTGTCTTCTTATCTTCATTCACCTGCAGACTTGCGAAATGTCCTGCCGCAGCCACCGCACTCCCGCCCGGTGTCCATCTTCAACGATCTGCAGACGTGGGACCTCTCCTGTCGCCGCCACACACTTCGTCCTCCGCTGACATGGGACCTCTCCTGAAACATGTAAAAAAAAAAATAATACATTGATTCTAAGACACACCCCGATTTCAGACATGTGAAAATAAAAAAAAAAGTGCGTCTTAGAATTGAGGAAATAGGGTATATTCTGGTGCAGTTGTTTTTGTCCCACAATTGCACCACACTTGGATGGATACATAAGCACATTACTCCATACAAAACCATTTTTAAAACCATACTAATAAACAAAACAGGAATAATGAACCATTACCGGCCTTCGCTTTCATACAAAACGCTCTCAGTTTCCCACCAAACTGATTGATTTTCCTGAATCCTTACTGGTAAGCCTTCACCCCTGTAACTTCTTTGAAGTTCAGTCAATTAGTATCTTTATTGTAAATGGAATGAAAAACATGTATGCTCTTCCAAAGGATTTGAAACACTAAAATATGCACATGACCAGTTGTTATAATCTTCTGAAATAGTAACCATAATATAAATATTCATTATATTTCAGAGTTAAAAAAACAGCTCGGCGGTGAAGATGACTTAGCCTTAGGAACAGCTGGTAAGGAATAATAAAATGTGTGATATATTTTTTATATATTAACATAAAAGGAGATTGTGAATTATTTGACAAGTACAATAACTGAAAAATAACATCTTTTTTTAAGATGTATATGTATGTATGTATTTACAAAACAAATAATAACAAATTATATATATACAGTACATATCTCAATACATTTTTAAAAGACCCCCACCCCCCCAAATACATATTTAATCATCATCATCATCATCATCATCATCATCATCATCATCATCATCATCATCATCATCATCATCATCATCATCATCATCATCATCTCCCCCAGCACCCTTCATCATCATCCTCATATACCCACCCCCCTGCATCTCCCATCACCCCCTGCATCTCCCATCACCCTCATATCACTCCCCTAAGCATCTCTCATACATCACCTCCCCTGCATCTCCCATACTGTACATCAGCCCCCCCTGCATCTCCCATATATCACCTCCCCCCCCCTGCACCCTCACTCCCTGCATCTCCCGCATGCAGGCTGTGGCGGCGGAGGAATGCAGGAGGTAGCTAGGGGCAGGAGGCATACAGGAGGCGGCGGTGGCGGGGACTGCACACATGCGCTAAATAGCAGCAGGCACCGGAAGTGCCGCACTGTTAGAGCGCGGCTGTAAGCTGGCTCTGGGGGGCGGGGAGGAGGGAAGCCAGGGAGAGCCAGGAAACTGCTGGGGCGGCTAGGCGGACCCCTGCGACTGCTCCACGGAGCCCCGATTGAGAATCACTGCGCTAAGGTAATGAAGGGATTAAACCAAAGTACCTGGTTTGTTGGGGGAAGAAAGGGTGGGTGAAGGGTGTAGTTGCCCAGGAGGGTTGCGGGAGGGGTTAACCCATGAATTACCTTACTACCACTAAGGTAACTTAGCCCACCTGGGAGGCCTACCCACCCACCCCGGGACAACTACCCCCAACAAACCTAACACCCCCGCCCTTCCCCACAGAATGGGCAAATGCCCCAGTAGCCAAATATAGGAGGGTTGCCTGAGGGGTTAGCCCCTTAATTACCTTAGCGGCTATTTCTTCAAAGGTAATTCATAAGAACACCCCTCCCACAACTGTCCCAGGATGCCTAACCACCCAGCCTGGGGCAACTACAGTACACCATTCACCCAGACCATTAAAATGGCAGTAACCCTTTAATTACCTTAGCGGTAGTAAACGCTAACATAATTAAGGGGTTACTGGTGTTTTAATGGTTTTGCCCTTTCTTTATTCAATGATGAGGAAGGAGGATGAAGATGAGGAGGAAGATGGCCTTCATTTCGGCAGGGGTAAGTAAAACATTATTATATATATATATAGTATAATTTATATTATTTTACTGTATATTTGAATGGGCAAAAGCGCTAGTAGCTATATTTGCACCAACAGCACAAAGTGACTATGGCATAAGCCAGTCAAACCAAAGCTGTGTTATTACAAATAGCTGCTGGTATGCATCTCTGAACCAGTCAAAACACAGCTGCTATCAATAACTTAACTGGAGTCACTCAGCAACATCTGTCTCTTCTGTTGCATCTACTGCTAGGTTTTAGATATCTGGAGAACCCTCCAAATAACAACCACTACGCCCAAGTGATGGCATCACTGCTCCTTCAGCTCCAAAACTGGAAGGAAATAAAAAATGTAAATTTCCGATACTCTCCAATACTCTCAATGTTATATTTCAAATGTAGTCTTTTGTATGTAACCCCCATTTGGGATTACTAGGTTTTTAAGGGGTTAACTGTGTAGGCCCACTCAGAGTAATGCCCCTTCTCCAACACATTGTACTGAGGTTACTCAACAGAGTTTAAGCTCTGCTCCCTTCTACCTGAGACAGTGACTTTAGACTGGGCTATAAATTCTAAAGGGGAAGCTTCTAGTACTCAGATCCCAGGTGGAGTTTAAGATGAGGAATCTCACTGTGAACAGTTATATAAGTTCCTATGTGTAGAGTGGGTTAAGTATTCCCGTCATTGTTTTTCAGTTAGAGAGAGTAACCTGTTTAGATAGCTGTGAGGAATCGGGGGAACGCGTCCCTTGCGGCGCGCTCCCTCCTTGCTTACCTATAGTACTGCAGCGGCAGCTGCCGAAGATCCGCCCCCCGCTGATGCACACATCACCGCAACTGTTACAGAGCGCGCGCGCACCCGCTCCTTCTACGCATGGCCACCGAGCATAGCTCTGCCTCCTCGGACGCGCCGCACCTCCGCTGTGCGCAGTGCACGCGCATGACGGCGCACAACGAGCCCCAGCTGCGTGGCACGTTTAGCTATGAGCCCTTTTCTCCTGCAACCTATCCTTGGCATCTGTGGAGGCCCCGCCTCCGCTCCGCCCCCTCTCTTACTAGTTCCTGTCTGCTATTAAGGACTGCCTCTTCCTGTCATACTTTGCTGAACAGAACCTTGTGTAGCCTTTGCGTGTGCCTGTCTTGACAACTCAGTCTTGTCTTGTTCTCTGCAGTTAACCTCTCGTAGCAAACATCTGTTCCTTAGCAGGTCTAAAAATTAGGTAAATAAACCTCAGATGAACAACAACACATTACATATTACACCGTGTCATGATTTATTTAACAAAAATAAAGCCAGAATGGAGGTCATGTGAAAAACTAAGTATACACAAAAGAGACAGACAGAGCCCCTAGTGGTAGCACTCTATTCCTCCAGAAGAGTGTACATAATTGGTTTAATGTCCAGTGTTAGGGTAGTTCACTGGCCCTAGTGTTCCTCATATAGAGTGAATTGACTAGAGTTCTAGTGGATTGTCAGCAGTTTGAGGCCACGCTGACTCTCTCAATATCACTGAGTCAGTGTATGTGAACGCGAGCACCTCCGCGTTCACATACACTGACTCAGTGATATTGAGAGAGTCAGCGTGGCGGAATAGAGTGCTACCACTAGGGGCTCTGTCTGTCTCTTTTGTGTATTTAGTTACATGCCCCTTGCAGCACCACTCCCTCTGTAATATATCCAAGCTGAAGCGGGGGCACACCATAAGTTTCTCATCGAAAAACTAAGGATACCTTATGATTCAATAGCTCGTAGAACCACCTTTAGCAGCAATAACTTGAAGTAATCGTTTTCTGTATGACTTTATCAGTCTCTCACATCGTTGTGGAGGAATTTTGGCCCCCTCTTCTTTACAACGTTGCTTCAGTTCATTGAGGTTTGTGGGCATTTGTTTATGCACAGCTCTCTTAACGTCCAGCCACAGCATTTCAATCAGGTTGAGGTCTGGACTTTGACTGGGCCATTGCAACACCTTGATTCTTTTCTTTTTCAGCCATTCTGTTGTAGATTTACTGGGGTGCTTGGGATCATTGTCCTGTGTCATGAACCAATTTCGGCCAAGCTTTAGCTGTCGGACAGATGGCCTCAAATTTGACTCTAGAATTCTTTGGAATACAGAGGAGTTCGTAGTCAACTCAATGACTGCAAGGTTCCCAGGTCCTGTGGCTTCAAAAACTAGCCCAAATCATCACCCCTCCACCACCATGCTTGACAGTTGGTATGAGGTATCTGTGCTGATATGCTGTGTTTGGTTTTCGCCAAACATCTTCACTTGGTCTCGTCTGTCCAAAGGACATTGTTCCAGAAGTCTTGTGGTTTGTTCAGATGCAACTTAAGCCATGTTCTTTTTAGATAGAAGAGACTTTCTCCTGGCAACCCTTCCAAACAAACCATACTTGTTCAGTCTTTTTCTAATTGTACTGTCATGAACTTTAACATTTAACATGCTAACTGAGGTCTGTAGAATCTGAGATGTAACTCATGGGTATTTTGCAATTTCTCTGAGCATTGCACGGTCTGACCTTGGGGTGAATTTGCTGGGATGTCCACTCCTGGGAAGATTGGCAACTGTCTTGAATGTTTTCCACTTTTGAATAATCTTTCTCACTGTAGAATGATGGACTTTAAAATGTTTGGAAATGGCCTTATAACCCTTCCCAGATTGATGGGCAGCAACAATTGCTTCTCTAAGATCATTGCTGATGTCTTTCCTCCTTGGCATTGTGTTAACACACACCTAAATGCTCCAGACCAGAAAAGTGCTAAAACTTTGGCTTTAATAGAGGTGGTCACACTTGCTGATGATCAATTAATCAACTGCATTTGATTAGCAGCACCTGTCTGCTACTTAGCATCTTAATTCCTATGAAAGTAGTATGGGTGTACTTAGTTTTTCACACATAGCTTCTCCATTTTGACAGTAATATGTGTAATATAATTATGGTGTAATATGTCATGTGTTGTTGTTCATCTGGGGTTGTATTTACTTAATTTTTAGACCTGCTAAGGAGCAGATGATTGTTATTATTATCCTGATATATAAAACCATGGAATTCAAAGGTGGTGTACTTTCTTTTTCACATGACTGTATATATACTGTATATATATATATATATATATATATATATAATATATATATAATATAATATATATATATATATACTATATATATATATATCATAATTATATATAAATAAATAATAGATTTTACCAGATTGGAGTCCGGAAAAAAACGAGACAGCACACAATCCAGTAAGTCCAATAGAACTGTATTCACCACCTGCCATGTTACACTGAATACAGTTCTATTGGACTTACTGGACTGTGTGCTGTCTCGTTTTTCGGACTCAATCTGGTAAAATCTATTTATTTACATGTGCATATGGACAAGCATCAGCATCTTTTTCATTGTTTACAGTGTGCCAACTGAATGTGATTTTTTCATATATATATATATATATATATATATATATATAGCACCTGCACAATGCGCGGCCGCCTTTGCCAAAAGACAAGAAATTATTTTTTTGGCATGGATGCTGAGTGCTGGCTTCTTCACGGCAGCGGTACAGCCAATGATGGCAAATCAGCTGCGTAACGTTGGCCTGCAAAAATCTTCTCTTTGCTACCCCTACTCTGCTATGAAGCACGTCCCATTTCGACCCTAGGACCACAGATCGCGGCTTAAACTGTTTCATGTGTGCTAGCCGCTCCAGCGTGCGCATGCACACAGTGACTGGGGCCATAACCTTAAACTCTCTCAGTGTTCTCAAGAAACCACACCCTAGTGTCAGGTTTCATGAGCTGCTTCAATGAACTGATTGAGCAGGGTTTAAAAGGCATGACGTAACTGCCCGACACTGTTCCTGCTCTAGTGTTACAGGAGGATTGACTGAACGGCTGGACTCAAAAACCAGCACCAGATCTAAGTGTGTAAGGATCCAGGCTTCTTGTTCCCAGAGGAATTTATCTGGGAAAAGCGGGGACCTAAAAACCCTGCACTAAATATAAGCCTGCAAAGAAACAGGGCAGAAGTGGACCAGAGGGACCTCCTGGGAGCATCAGGACTGCAACACCTGCAACTGAAGATTGCCAGAGAAACCGAAGACTACGGACCAGCACTTTTAAATAAGGACTTTTTATATTGTTCCCAGATGTATCCTATATTGTTTTAAACTGGTAACTGACCTAGCTAGCAAGCCAGCTAGCTAGGGCCTGTCCTGTGTACGTCTCCCCAAGGTGGAGGCTTTCTTTTCATGTTTTACTTTGGCTTATAGGGATGGTGTAGCAAATATTTAATGTTTGCTTGTGATTGTAAATGAACCCCCCAAGGGCTTGTTTAACTACATTACTGCATGTGTATGTTTCTCTGACCTCTTCTACAGGCCAGGTCCGTCACAGCCCTATATTCTCCTTTTCTAATCTTTTTCTAATTAATTCACTTGAAGAACTGTTTAGGGTTGATCTTACTTTCTATTGCAATCTTTTTTTCATTTAAAATTTTTGCTAATCTGATTGCCCTTTTGCAACTTTTGTTACATTCCATATAATTCTGATAAGATGCCTCGGTCCCTTCTGACTTTAAGGGGCCTATTCTAGTAGCCTTCATAGAAAAAAATTTCCTTGGCAAGTTACGCCGCCAGTTTTGTCAGCGTTGCTATCACGGTATTCATAAAGCTCTGAATATTTGCGATAGCAAAATGACCAAAACTGGCAAGTAGCCAGCGATGTGATGTTAACTTCTCTCAAAAGGGCTCACCTGGCAATCTGCAGCAAACTGGCTTAGCTGCATAGAGAGCTGCCCAGACAGAGCCGCCTCTCCCTGCGCATATCTCACCAGCGAACACAAGATTGTAATAAAAATGTTAATACTAGTGTACATGAGCAGGGGGTCTCCGGAGCAGAACTGCATTGATTTCAGGTCTGATGTCCCCCTGCTTCCCGAGATACAGGCCTCGTTATGGGGTGCCGGAATCTCCTATGCATTTCAATGTCTCACGTCACGGAACTGTGGGATTTAAATGCATAAGAGATACGGCACCCCATAATGGGGCCTGTATCTCGTGAAGCAGGGGGTCCCCAGACCTCAAATCAACGTGGTTCTGCTCTGGAGAACCCCTACTCATGTACACTTGTATTCAAATTGTTATTAAAACAGGTTCATAACCTTAATGACTAGCCACTACGGCAATGAAAGGGTTCAACTGCAATAGCCTGTTTATTGGGGACAGAGGGGGTGGATAAAGGGGGTAGTAGCCCCAGGGTGGGTGGTTAGGCCTGCCGGGAAGGTTGCGGGAGGAGTTAACCCCTTCACTACCACTACCTGCCGGAAGGCCTAAACACCCACCCTTGGGGCTTCTACTCCCTTCACCTAATTCCTCTACCCCAATAAACAAAAAAAAACCAACTACACAACACCTCTACCCCCGAAAAAAAAAACAACGCATACAGTACAGTAATGGGCAAAATAACTATTATCCACATATGGATAATAGCTCATTTGCCCATTCTAAAATCAAACATTAGCCAGCCAGCAGAAATAAAGTGAATATAACTTCTACTTACCCCTGCCATGATGAAGGATGTACTCATCACCGTACTCCAGGTCCATGTCCTCCGTTGGCAGCAAGAGTACAAGAAAAAATACAATCTAATGGCCCCTAAACCCTTAACCACCTTAGCGCTTAATAATTGCTATAGTAATTAGTGGTTAACCCACTCTACCCCGCTACCCACCCGGAAGGCCTAACCACCCACCCCGGGCCAACTATACCCACCCTCTACCCATTGATTGGCACAGTGGTACATCATGCCAATATAATATGGGCATGATAAGCCACTATAGCAGTCAATGGTCAACCTAATACAAATCATTAAGGCCAATAATACACAAGAATAAAAGAAATAGCCAACCCGCAAAGTTACTAAAAACAAGCCATCCAAATTCCAAACAATTTAATCAAAACAATAAACAGAAATAGAAAAATTAACAATCAATTCAAAACAAGCATTGGCCAAAAAATGCATTGCCTGTCACTTTATTTATTTTATTGTATTTATTTCTTTTTTTTGTTTTTCATTGCCCTTTGACTGCTAATGTATTAATCTGTGCCCACTGTACAGATCAATACAGTGACAGGCAATGCATTTTAAATGCTTGTTTTGTATTGATTGGTATTTTTTCTATTTCTGTCTATTGTTTTGATTAAATTGTTTGGAATTTGGATGACTTCTTTTTATGTGTGGATTGGCTAGCGGTTTTATTTCTTGTTTTGCTGATTAGGTGTTTCTTTAATTGTATTCTATTATTTTGGTATAATATAATTTGTATTCTTTAGCGGTTTTTGTGTTAGAATAATTTTATTGATGTGTAGTTGAGGCTTTTCAGTTCTATTATTGTTGTGGTGTTTAGGTGCTTGTTTATTTCTTTAATTGTTGTGTATTATTGAGCTTGATTGTTTTAATAGGTTGCCATTGACTGCTATAGAGTCTTATCATGCCCATATTATAAGGGTATGATGTACCGCTGTGCCAATCAATGGGTGGAGGGTGGGTATGTTGGCCCTTGGGTGGGTCATTAGGCCTTCCAGGTGGATAGCAGGGGTAGAGTGGGTTAACCCCTTAATTACTATAGCGGTTATTAATCGCTAAGTTGATTAAGGGGTTAGGGGCCATTAGATTGTATTTTTTTTTTACTGTAGTTTTGCTGCCAAGAGAGGACAGGAACCTTGAGTATGGTGACGAGGATGCCCTTCATGATGGCAGGAGTAAGTAGAAAGTTTTATTTACTTTATTTATGCTGGTTTGCTAATGATTGATTTTATAATCGGCAAATGCACTATTATCCATATCTGGATAATAGTAATTTTGGCCATTAATGTACAGTATTTGTTGGGGGGAAAGGGGAGGTTGTTTGGGGTAGAGGAGGTGGGTATCAGTGTTGTGTTTTTAATGTCTGTTGTGGGTAGCGAGGATGTGTGAAGTTGGCCCTTGGTAGATGTTTATACCTACCGGGTGGGTAGTGGGAGGGGTTAATCCCTTCATTACCTTAGCAGTATTAACTTTTTTATTCATCCTTATGTGTTTACACATTCTTGTTCTATGAGATTAAGCATTAATTCAGCAGTTTCTGGCATTTTTAACTTTATTTTTAGTCAACCAATGTTATCACTATTTAGTAGTATTCACAGCATTATTCACAATTTTTTGTTTTTTAGATATTGCATTGGTTTTTTAAACATTATTATTTTCATTTGTGTATGTGCTCCCTGTTGTGGGTGTGTCACGCTCTGCAGTCGTCCATCATGATTAATTAATTATGCTGCACCGGTGCCGATTACTGACACCCTGTATCAGGTTTCACTCTTTCACTGGTGGATCACTCTTTGACAAAGCGCTTCGGCATGAATTGCGTTAGAGGATCCGCCACAACTTTTCTGATATGCTCTGTTCATAATAAAATATCCACGGTCACATACTCCAGCCTTTGCATATTCTTTTCGGCGGTGTACCGATTTTCCTGTGTGGAGAGGTAATGAAGAGGTTAACTCCACCCGCAACCCCTCCGCAAGGTCTAAACACCCACCAAGGGCCAAATGCCACCTTCACCCACCCCCACTACCCACATTAAAGATGGCACTGGTAGTTAACCCCTTCATTGCCTAAGCGGTTAGCCGCTAACGTAATGAAGTTGCCTGTAAATGCATTTTTATTGCATCAGATTCATGTCGGGGGTCTCCGGTGCTGGTATTAATGTGTATCAGCGCCTTAGACCCCTGGAATCAATCCGAGGCCGAAAAAATGTTTTTTTCTCCGAAGCCCCTTTCTCGCCGCATCTCAGCAGCTTCTCCTCAACCTCACGCCAACTTTTCCTGGTGTGAGTATTTTGGGAGAAACTCACCATTCTAGAGTCGCGATTAGCCTGAATAAACTAACAGAGGCTGCTAGAATTGCATGAGTTTCAAAACCTGCCAATAAGTGGCTTATAGCCGCTCACCCAGCGATGTGTTTTGGATGGCAGCAAAATTTTTTGATTCATGCCTTTATCGCCCACTTATCGAGGCTTTCTGAATAGCAAAAGGCATTTTGGCTGAAAATATCTTGATATGTGAGTTATCGAGGCTACTAGAATAGGGCCCTAAGAATCTAAAAGTGGAGAGAGATAGATGAGAGGAGAAGGAATGGTATTTAAATGATGTCAAACTGTGGCAACTGTCCAGACACTTCAAAAGCTCTGGATGGGAGTAATACCATGTTTAGTTATAATTTAAATAATGCAAGGTCAAGTCCCTGCATTAATCTTAACATATTTAAATGGATAGGAGATTATCTCATTTGCATCTCATTAAAACTACAGCCCTGTCAAGGACTCGCAACTTGCGTGTCTCAAGAATTAGGGCTCTGTTTCATGCAGCATGAGGTAAATCAAATGCTGACGGGAAATACCCTGAGCCAGAAGTCTAAGCCCCAGCCCCCAACTTCATAACTCCGCCCTATGTGACATAACGTCTCCCTGGTTATACCTCTGCACTTATCTCCTACAGTGATAATCAGTGAAAATTAAGGTGCAATAGGGCACTGTGAAAATGTTAATTAGACAAATAATATTTAAATCAAAACTTGGTTCCAAACATGTAGATTCTCAACAAAAAAATGTCCAAAATGTGGGAGAGTCATTACTTATTTTCAGCTTCTTTTGTTTCTTAACAATGTCTGTTTCATTTGCAGATGCCATATGCAAAATGGGAATGACTAGCGTTACTGTGAAAGAGTATATGAGGTAACTTTCATTGTGTGATGGATGTTATCATATTTAGTGCACAGTGCATAAAAATACCGCTTGTGGTGCATTTGCATGTCTCAGATCAGTCTGCAACCCTGTCTTTCCCCCATTATCGCTTCGGAAACAGAACTGTCACTGCAGCCAGGGATTCTGGGTAATTACATGCAAATGAGCACAGTGTTTTACTTCTTATTTAGGGAAGACAAAAATATCTTAGTGCTGGAGCCAAATGGGACGGCTATATGACAGGGTTATAATGGTGGAGTCTAATCAATATAGTATAAAGCTAGCATAAGGAATGAATATATATATCAAATGGAAATATTACTGTGTGCTCATGTGCATGTCTTAGAAAGGCCTGCAACCCTGCCTTTCACCATTATCGCCCAGCATGCAGTGCTTCCACTGCAGCAAGTGATTTTGGGGAATAACATGCAAATGAGCACACCGTGCCACATTTTGCTTCAAATTCATTTTGACAAACAGACCATACATACATAGACATACATACATACATACATACATATTTATAAAACTAGCTGATATACCCGGCGTTGCCCGGGATGTAATGTCTCCTGCTCCCCTCTCCCCTCCCCCCTCTCTCTCTCTTCCCCGGTCTCCCCCCTCTCTGTTTGTCTCCCGTTCACACCAATCTGTTCCCCCCCACCCTTTACAGTTCCGCCCCTTTACAGCTTAATGCAGTGTGTGTGCGTCAGTGTGTGTGCGCGTCAGGCAGTCTGTGGGCGCGTCAGGCAGTGTGTGTGCGTGCGCGTCAGTGAGCGTGTGAGTGTGCGTGGAAGCCAGTGTGTGTGTGCGGCAATGTCTATGTGTGTGTCAGTCAGTGTGTATGTGTGTGTATGCGCATCAGCCAGTCAGTGTGTGTGCGCATCAGTCAGTGTGTGTGTGTGTCAATGTGTGAGTGTGCGCGCGTCAGTCATGTGGTGTGCGCTTCAGTGTGTATGTGTGCACGTCAGTGTGTATGTGTGCGCGTCAGTCAGTGTGTATGTGTGCGTCAGTGTGTGTGTGTGCGCGCATCAGTCAGTGTGTGTGTCAGGAAGTCAGTGTGTGTCAGGCAGTCAGTTTGTGTGTGTGTGTGGCAGTCAGTTTGGTGTTGCCCTCCCTCTCTCCTGTCTCCCCCCCTCTCTTGACTGTCTCCCCCCACCTCTCTTGACTGTCTCCTCCCCCCCTCTTGACTATCTCCTCCCCCCTTCTCTTGAATGTCTTCCCCCCCCTCTCTCTTGACTGTCTCTCCCCCCTCTCTCTTGACTGTCTTCCCTCCTCTCTCTTGACTGTTCCCCCCCCCCTTTCTTGACTGTCTTCTTCCCCACCTAACCCCCCCCCCCCCTCCGGCGCACCCGGCGCTAATACGGGGCACGCGGTGTGAGGAGGAGAAGATCCGTTTGGGCGGGCGGAAGGCGGCGGCGGCATTAGTGCGGCGGGCAGGAGGCAGCATGAGTGTGGAGGGCGGCGGCGTGTCGCCGAGGAGCGGGCGCCAATGCCCGTTAGCAGTACCTGCGTTGTGACCGGTGGGGGGGGGGAGTGTAGGGAGAAGAGAGGTGAGGCGGCAGCGCCGAGTAGCGAGGGTAGCGGTGGAGGGGGGGGGGGCAAGAGAGAGTGAGGAGCAGGGGAGAGAGAGTGAGGTGAGATCAGCCAAAGTTGTGGTCCTGCCAAGTTAGCTTCCAACAGCAAGTGAGGCCAAGAGGTGCACACAATGTGTGGGGGGTACGCCCTGCTGTGACACTAAGGCCAATGAGCTGTGGCCGGCCAATCACACAGGGGGAACAAATACACACACAAACATTATTTCAGTCTTATATATACAGGTATAGATAATAATGAAAGCAGCATTTCAGGTTTACTAAATCGACTTGAGAAACATTTGCACACACATTCAAAATATTTGCAACATTTGCTCCAGCTTAGTGTACCTATCTTTAGTGGTCAAGGAGAGCTCTGCAGTGGAGAGGAGCTGAGTCCCTGTAGCACAGGGAGTCCGGAAGTGGAAGTTGGGCCCGAATTCTGGGCAGATTAACCTTCCAGCATTCGTCACCTGGTGCAAAACACTGATGAAGGTTCTGCTTTAAGTACCAAAATGGATTTGTGTGTGCAATACACGTCTTTTGCGTCACATACCTGTGATCTGCTGCTTCCTCTTTTATCCTGATTGATGGGTTTGAGTAAGGTACAGTTTGTCTATGTGATTCCTATGATGCATGCACTCACCAATATACTGTATACCAATGTACTCCATAGTAGAGAAGAGTGTGCTCCGCAATAAGTGTGGCTGTAGAGACGCCAATAACTACCTGTTGTGGAGAAAATTCCGGTTGGTCACAGATATTGCAACCCCTACCCTGGATTGTCCAAAACAGGGAAGAATGCTAGAGTGACCAGTGGTTTCCTAACCTACAACCCTTTAAATTTTCTGTGGACACAGGTCAGGCACAAACATGGCAAGTCGCTGACGGTTGTCAGAGATGCACTCCCTATATCCATGGTCCCCTCATCCTCGAGTCTGACTTGGGGGGGAGGATATGTGCAGAAACCAGGGGATGGTAATAATTCCATATAGGGCTCCCCAGGATACTGAATCATTTTCTATCCGTTTGGGCCTGGGAGTGCAGCCTTATAATACATACACTCCATCCCACAGTTTGGCAAGCGCTGGAACTGAGGGATGAGAGATCCAGACCAGAGTGTGTCTGCTGCCTGATTTCTGTCACCTGTCATGCTAATTAAAATCAGGTATGTAAGACTGATTTCCTTGTTTGCTCTCCCCTCTCTCCAAGAGCCTGGAGGCTGGAAGGCTGCTGAACTACAGAGGGGAAGCTCTCCTCCCCAACAGGTTCAATCATTGTTGTTCATTTGTCTAAGACTGCAAAAGGACCTTGTTTTGTTGTTGGAAGTGAAACCACTTCCAACCCTGAGTCAGGGATATCTAAGTTTAAGTTATCCGCTCAGATGAGCAGCTTTTGTTTGTGCTTTGTTTTCTCTGTTTTCACTGTGGCAGTCTCAGTGGCGCTGGCAAATACTACTCCAAGGTGTCCGCTGTTTTGAGAGATATAATCTATATATATATATATATATATATAGTAGATATATTATAATATATATATATATATCTATATATATATATATATATATATATATTATATATATTATATATGGTGACAGAAACCAGGGGATGGTAATAAATTCCGTATTAGGGCTCCCAGGATACTGAATCATTTTCTATCCTGTTTGGCCTGGGAGTGCAGCCTTATAATACATACACTCCATCCCACAGTTTGGCAACGCTGGACTGAGGGATGAGAGATCCAGCCAGAGTTTGTCTCTGCTGCCTGATTTCTGTCACCTGTCATGCTATTATAAATCAGGTATGTAAACTGATTTTCCTGTTTTGCTCTCCCCTCTCTCCAAGAGCCTGGAGCTGGAAGGCTGCGGAACTACAGAGGGAGAAGCCTCTTCCCCAACAGGTTCAATCATTGTGTTCATTTTGTCTACGACTGCAAAAGGACCTTGTTTTGTTTGTTGGAAGTGGAAAACACTTCCAACCCTGAGTCAGGATATCTAATTTTAAGTTATCGCTCAGATGAGCAGCTTTTGTTTGGCTTTGTTTTCTGTTTTCCACTGTGGCAGTCCAGTGCCTGGACGAAATAAACCAGGCATAGCCTGTTTAAAGGAACAGTAACGGACTATCATCATTTAAACACCCTAAAAAAGACCAGGTTCTAACAGTCCGGACAGACGCGGAGCCCCGGAGTAAGCTGTTTGTCACATATGGTGGAGATTGTGGGCAGAACACAAAAGGTCTCGGGTTAAAGACTTAAAAAAAAAAGTTTTTTTTTTTTTCTTTTCCAAACAAGATGGAAACGTGGTGAGTGCGCTGGTACGCAATGTCGCTGTCCAGAAGACGCGAATGAAGCCCTGCAACAGGCGAATAAATCCGCAAGAGACTAATGCAAGCCAGCAAAAACAAACCGCTTGCTAGAAGGAAGCAACTACGGTTCGCCCAGGGCTTGCAGCAGGAACTCCGAGATCCTGAGGGGGAACTATCAGTAACCTTCCACTAGCAGAGGCAGCCCATCCCGAAAATGGCCGGGCAAGCCACTACTACCTTAGAAAATGGGACCCTCGGATGATGTGGAAGCTATCTCTTCTCACGTTTGAACGCACGGCACAAAGAGAGGGATGCCAGAAGCTGAGTGGGCTGTTCTAATATCGCACCTTCCTAAGCGGTGAACCAGAAGGCTACTTTGATCTAGAGCCAGCCGAGCTAACGTCTATATGCAACCCAGATCACTCAGCAAGCCACATCGTGGAACGGTTTGGTCATGGACCAGTATCTTGGGAAACTTCCCTCTGCCTTACGCCGTTGGGTCATCGGAGTGATCCCCCATGCGGATGAGCTTGTGGCCTGTAGAAGGTCCAATGCAGCAGAAGAGCACCCGCAAACCAACAGTTTGTGGAGCAACCCCACTACTCGAGGTTCCTGGACTCTTCCACATGTAAAAGGGTACCGGGGTTAAGGGGCGCTGAAGAGTGGCACCACCTTCACCAGCATCACCAGAACCATGGCTCGCACACTAAGGGCAATAGCCAACATGGGGAGCGTGAAAAGGCGTCTAAGTGGGACACAGACTATGTACCTAAATGTGTAAATTGTCATGAGAGGGGCCACACAGCAAATCTGCCCACTAAATGATGAACCCATGCAAGGCACAGCGTGGAACCTTATTCGCTGTGGTCCCAATGGTAGGCCCTAGCCCAGAGACCCCTTAATACCCATCTGTAGGGCATTGGTAAAGGTTAATGGTACAGGGTTCGGGCACTTCTTGACTCTGGGAGCATGGTCACACTAGTGTCCAAATACCTGTTGCCCGTTAAGAAGAAACAGGGACATTACAAAGAGTGGCATTTGTTGTATAACTGGGGATAATCATTAATATCCACTGTTGTGTGTAGTTTTTTTTGAAACAGAGTTTGGTTCTTTAGATTTCAAGGTGGGTATTGTACCCAACTGGCACATGATGTGTTAATAGGGACCAACTTTCCCCATTTTCTAAAAAATGTGGTCCCCCGCTCAGAATAGCGCCAGAGTTCAATAGCGGACCATAACGAAGTATTAGAAGAAACACAATCCTTTCCCTTTTTCAAGAATGGATGTTGACGAGGGCCCAAATGAGGGGGGAAAGGAGGATGCTGTAAAATTCCTTCCTCCACACTACTTGGGTAGGGATAGCCCAAATCAAGATGTTGATCAGTACACTTACCACCCCAGACCCGGATAAGACCTCGCTGACCTAGAGGTCAGTCCTTGGGATTTTAAGAAGGCCCAGTGGGAGGGACCCCACAGTTAGCAGTAGCAAGGGGAAATATACGGACCAGAATAGTACTACCTGGCCAACCAGATAGGTACCTTGCTTACCCCTACTTCGGTAGAGAACGACCTAGTATATATCGGTTGATAAAAGAAATCAGTTACAACTAAAAAACATTGTTGGTACCACGGACATTCCGTAACGTAGTATTACACCTCGCAATAGTCATCCATGGGGGGTACCCCTATGGGTGGAAAAGACAAAGAAAAGGTTCTCCTAAGCTTCTATTGGCCTGGGGTTCTGGCAGAAATTACGAATTATTGCTCCTCATGCCCAGAATGTCAGATCAACCGCCCCGTTCAAAAGCGTACCGCAGCCCATTGGTAACCCCTTCCCATAATAGTAGGTCCATTTGAACCGGATAGCTATGGATCTAGTAGGACCCCAATAAAGTCTGCTAGGGGACATCAGCATATATTGGTAATATTAGTTTATGCCACCCCCGCATAGTCCTGAGGCAGTTCCCCTACGTAGCACCTCTGCTAAAAACTAGCAAAAGAGTTAGTAGTTCTGTTTTCCCGGGTCGGAATTCCTAAAGAGATTTTATCTGACCCGGGACACCATTTTTGTTCCATTAACAAAAGAGCTATGTAAACTCCTAAAAATCAAGCATCTCAGAACCTCAACAGATCCAAACCCCACAAACAGATGGTTTAGTGGAAAGTCCAATAAAACCTTAAAGAGCCTGTTTACGGCGGGCGGTCGAAAAGATGGGAAAAACTGGGATTGTTTGTTACGGTACCGTTATTTGCCATTAGGAAGTTCCCCAATCATCCACAGGTGTTCTCACCGTTTGAACTATTGTATGCCGACACCCAAGGGGCTTACGTGGTATAGCCAAAGAGCTTGGGAACACGAGGTTACCCCTTACGAAGTGAATAGAGCATGTTGCCCAGATGCAGGACCGCATTGCTGCCAGTCCTACCATAGTGAGGTGAACACATATAAAGCTCAAGAACTATATAATAAGGGTGCTAGGTCAGAATTTTTTTTTCCAGGTGATAGGGTACTAGTTCTGGTTCCCACCGTGGAGAGTAAATTCCTTGCTAAATGGCATGGGCCATATGAGGTCTTGGAAGAGGTGGGAAGAATAATTATAGGAAGACAGCCAGGTAGGAGGAAACCTGAGCAAATTTACCAGTATAAACCTACTCAAGCCCTGAAAGATAGAGAAGTCTTGTTAACCCTAGTACCCCCAGGTCCGTCAGAGAATCAAGAAACTGACCCAGAGGTTAGCATAGCCTGAAACCCTGTCCGTTCATCAGAATGAGAGGTTCAGATTTAGTGAGAAGAACCACAGAAATCTTCTCTACACAGCCAGTAGTAAACTAGCGTTTACATGACCCTCGTCTCTGAACCGGGGGTCCGAGTTAAACCATAAACCGTAACCGAATCCCAGAGGCCAAAAGAGAGGCTATAAGTTTAGAGGTTTAAAAAAAATGCTAAAATAGGTGTAATTGAGGAATCCCAAGTGGGTGAACAGCCTATAGTCTTCTTAGTCCCAAGCCAGATGGTTACAACAGGTTTGTATGACTAACCGGAAAACTAAACGAGTGTGTCAAATTGATACTTATCCTATCCCCGGGTAGAATGACTTGTAGCAGACTGGGCAAAGCCCGATATCTCACAACCCTAGACCTATCAAAGGGTACTGCAAGTTTCCCCCCCCTCGACGAAAGGGCAAAGAAAAGACAGCCTCTCCCCCCAGACGGCCTCTTTCAGTATAATGTGCTGCCTTTTGGCTACCTGGAAGCTCCCCCCACATTCCAAAGATGATGGATAAAATTTTAGAAAACCACATGCTCGGTATGCTGCCGGCCCTACCTTTGGATGATGTGGTTAATCACACGTAGAAATTGCCATCCCACCTTCCAAAGGTCCTGCTTGCCGACGCAGTTTCGGTCTGCTGACTAACTGCTAACCCCGCTAAATGCCACTATTGTCTGGATGAGACCAAGTATCTGGGGTATTCCTAATTGGCAGAGGTTTACTCAAACCCCAAAACCACTCACAGTGGAGGCTATAAAAAAGTTGGCCAAGGCCCATTTACAACAAAACAAGTAAGGACCTTTTTGGGTTGTAATTGGGTACTACACGAATGTTTTTCTCCAATTTTGGCACTAAGGCAACCCCACTCACCCTGGACCTCACAAAGCAAAGAGGACCACTAATGGTAAAGTGTCCCCCCAAACCCGCACAGTGCCTTTAGAAGCCTTGAAAGAAGCTCTCTGTGCCAACCAGTGTTGGTCACACCTGACTCTCCAAAGAGTTTGGTTGTCCAAACCGACGCATCTGAGGTAGGGCTGGGGCGGTACTCTCCCAGGAGTCTCAGGTGAGGAGCACCCCATCCTTTTATTTATTAGGAAACTAAAATCCCCAGGAGAAAAATTACTCCATAGTAGAGAAGAGTTGTCTCGCAATAAGTGTGGCTGTAGAGACCTCCAAATACTACCTGTTGTGGGAGAAAATTCCGGTTGGTCACAGATATTGCACCCCTTTCCCCTGGATGTGCAAAACAGGGAAAAGAATGCTAGAGTGACCAGTGGTTCCTAAGCCTACAACCCTTTAAATTTTCTGTGGAACACGTCAGGCACAAACATGGCAATGCTGACGGTTGTCAAGGATGCACTCCCTAATATCCATGGTCGCCATCCCTCGAGTCTGAGCTGGGGGGGAGGATATGTGACAGAAACCAGGGGATGGTATAAATTCCGTATATAGGGCTCCCAGGATACGAATCATTTTCTATCCTGTTTGGCCTGGGAGTGCAGCCTTATAATACATACAACACTTCCATCCCACGTTTGGCAAGCGCTGGAACTGAGGGATGAGAGATCCAGACCAGAGTTTGTCTGCTGCCTGATTTTCTGTCACCTGTCATGCTAATTAGAAATCAGGTATGTAAGACTGATTTCCTGTTTTGCTCTCCCCTCTCTCCAAGAGCCTGGAGGCTGGAAGGCTGCTGAACTACAGAGGGAGAACCTCTTCCCCCAACAGGTTCAATCGTTGTGTTTCATTTGTCTAAGACTGCAAAAGGACCTTGTTTTGTTGTTGGAAGTTGGAAAAGCCACTTCCAACCCTGAGTCAGGGATTCTAAGTTTAAGTTATCGCTCAGATGAGCAGCTTTTTGTTTGGCTTTGTTTTCCTGTTTTCACTGGGCAGTCTCAGTGCCTGGACTAAATACCAGGCATGCCTGTTTAAAAGGAACAGTACGTGACGTCCTCATCATTTAACCTACCCTAAAAGACGTGTTTCTAACATTCCCGGACAGACGGCGGAGCCCGGAGTAAGTCGTTTGTCACAATATACATAATATACAGAACAAACTCATCGCTAGATAGACCAAATATAAATGGAAAGGGTAATAATTAAATGATAACAAATAGTATTATGTTCTTTGACAAAATACTATACAGTAGGAACAGATATGATTACCTAACTAAGATGTGACCTAGAAAAAGAGTGGGGTTACTACATTACGTAGGCAGATAATAAAATATGGATACTTAATGGGAGTCAACAAGAGTATAATAGTCCTTGGGATGTTCGCTGTTCTTATAGGATAACCTGCATCCACATGATCGGTTAAAAAAAGAAGAGAAAAAGGCACGTGCCCCATAGTGCAATTCTGTTAAAATGTAATGCCAACTTAAAAATCCTTGAATGCACCTCACAAACAAATAGAATAATTTTGCACAATCTAATACAAAAAGCTAATTGCTTAGAACTATTGGTTGCTATATAAGCAGATTAGAAGAGGGGACTCTACTGTCCTGACAAGTCACATGACTGTAGACGAAATGCGCGTTGGACCCGTTCTTACTGACGACTGACGTCATCACGCACGCTGACGTCCACGAGCTCTCTAGCAGCACTCCAGCACATGGTGCGCTCTGTATACCTAAAGAGTATATTCACAAACATAAATCTGGCGCTGGCATCTTCTCTGCTCATCTGTTTTCGTGTTTGTCTGGTTACAAACGGGGAACCCTCTATCATACATTGGAGGACTGACATCTACCCAGAAGAGTAACCATCAGAGATTATTTCTCTATACTGCTGATACTATTTTGTTTGTGAGTGTGCATTCAGATTTTTTTTAAGTTTTGACATTAATTTTTAACAGAATTGCATTATGGGCACGCGCTTCTTTCTCTTCTTTTTTAATACAGATATATACTATATATATTATATACACAGTCATGTGAAAAAGAAAGTACACCCTCTTTGAATTCCATGGTTTTACATATCAGAACTAAAACAATCATCTGTTCCTTAGCAGGTATAACATTTGTTAATACAACCTCAGATGAATAACAACACATGACATATATACACCGTGTCCATGATTTATTAACAAAAATAAAGCCAAAATGGAGAAGCTATGTGTAAAAACTAGTACAAACCCTTACTTCTTCCATAGGAATTAAGATGCTAAGTAGCAGAGAGGTGCTGCTAATCAAATGCCCTTGATTAATTGATCATCAGCAGTGTGACCACCTCTATAAATCCAAAGTTTTAGCAGTTTGCTGGTCTGGAGCATTCAGGTGTGTGTTAAACAATGCCCAAGGAGGAAACACATCAGCATGATCATAGAGAAGCAATTTGTTGCGCCATCAATCTGGGAAGGGTTATAAAGGCCATTTTCAAACAATTTAAAGTTCATTACTGAAGGAAAAAACCTCTTCCTTGGCTAGGCTCCAGAACTGAGAGGAACATTTCCTCTGCCAAGAAAGCTGAAGGCCTTGTGACTGATACACATTCTCCGTACCATTATTCCAGACTCCCCGGGAAGCTTAATCCCCCGTGCAACTTGTTATCATCTCATCTTTGTTGAACTTACAGGCCTGGAATACGAAAGAAATGAAACGTAATGCACGCCAGGTTTCAAATCCGTTTGACTCAATTTATTACTCATAGGGTAATGACTTTTATATAGGAAAACTAAGATATTGGTTAGAGGCATAACATAGGCGTAACATAGGGCGAACATAGGCGTATCCTGGGTGTGTCTTGGGCGTAGTTTTGATTAGAGGCGGGATTTAGGGGCAGGACATATTGTGTGGCATGATTTTGGGGACGTGTCTTTCCCCATACAAGCAATGCCTGAATACATACTTATTCATTGTCTGTTTATCAAAAGAGACCTTGAATCTTTAGCAAACCAATTATACTATTTTGCTTCTTGCAGAGAACCATTCTATTATTTCTAACTAAAGAACGGGAGACTTACAATAACAAAAAGTATCTTAGCCAGTTCCTGAGCAGGAAGAAAGGAATGTAATAGCAGAAACTGAGTTGCGTTAGGAATTATATTTTCGCAAAAGGCTGACTACAGAATCTTACTAGTTTATTATCAGACAAAAATGGATGCTTACACAAGTTTAGATCTGGCCTGCCCTACTTGTCCCTAAATATTCCCTCCTTTCTGTTCTCTAAAAGACAAATACCCTTACTTAGTACTCTTCTCCTATGACTATGGTCTTGTATGACCAATAGAGACATATATACATTAAATATTTATATAGATTAGAAATGCTTACATCTCAATATGTCACATAATTTAAGGCGCATCTATTGTGAGAATTGGTGGGGCTAATTTTCTGCTAAGAGCGACTGCCCAAACATTCTTCTTGCACGCATCTTTCATACTGCATTTTTACTCAGAATGGAAAAGGACCAAGATGGATGCTATGGTCAAAATGGTTGACTTGTGATCCTTTCCTGTGGTTGACCTCACGGCCCTTTGGTGACCTCCCACCTCCTCATATCCAGTCTTCTCAGTCCCCCATATCCTTAAGAGCACGTCTATTTAAAGAACAGAACAGTTAATAACCATTTCATAGTCCTGCTGGACCAAGAGTTCCAGGTTGTGCATAACTTCATTCCTTTCTTTTCTTTCTGGCCATTATATCAGCCCAGTTGATTTCTTCGTCGGTCTCTTTCTTCTGTGGGGACTGGCGACATCATCACCACAGAGAGGCATATCTTCGTGGGGGTTGTCAATGCCTTCTGGATCAGAGTTTTGCTGTACTTAACACATAGAGCGAAATGAGTAGGACAAACATACACATACAAAAACTTCCCTACTTTGCTCAAAGCAAATCAATCCAACCAACCAGTCCCCATTGGTCCCTGAATTCTGGATAAATACACAACATTGGCGCTTTAACTAGGGCGTCATACATGCCCCTCCCTTTGAGGCTAAAATTATAGTCTAAGAGCTATTTTATTCTGCAGAGCCATTAATTTAAACTAAACCTATTCTTGGTTGAGTTAATAAGTTCTGTGGTTGTATGATTGAGGATATTCCTGTAAACCTGTCACAGTCAACCCAACTCCTACATTTGAGAATAATTTTCCCGGAAAATTCTTATTCTTCCCATAGACCTTTTAGCACTTGTGTATTGGGGTGTCGCTCTTCTGTTTCTAACTCACCTGTGAGCCATTACACTAACCGTGTGTTTGCCTGATAAAGTATTTTCCCACCGGGATATAATTCTGCAGGGATATTTCTTTACCTATAAATCCAACAAAATCAACAGAGTTAAACAAAAATACCTTATATACTTTTTGTCATCCTTATGGGATGCCACTTACACAAACATAATGGCATACATTGTAACTGAAAAATACTAAAAACCTGTAAAAATAAAAAGTTCAAAGTTCGAGTTTTTGAGCAGGACTTGTGTAACTGAAAAATATAAACCTGTAAAATAAAAAGTTCAAAGTTCGTGTGTTGAGGCCTGGACTTTTTTTTTGCCCTATGACATTTCTTCCTTGATTATGTTGGTCATGAGTATTTCTGTCCATCAAACACTTATTTGCAGATGTGACTATGTCTTTGTCAATTATAGCTGTTTTGTGGCCTAGGCTGACACTATTTTGCACATGCGTGATATGTGTATCCTGATGATAAGAATTTTTAACTGCAATGCTGGTGATGATAGTATTTAAATGGCCTTTTCAATCTGGATGAAGAGCGTTCTTGCGTTGAAAATGGCTACCATTAACCCGTCTCGCGTAGGTGCACTTTCAGCTTTAAACCCGTCCTAAAAAAACTCAAAAATATTATTAGTTGCAATGCAATACTTATTAATTATTTTTATTACCAATAACATGGTCCTTAATTCGTTACTTTGAACACTGATGGTCATAACTTATCCCATAAGTGTCTCCTAGGGAAGAGATTTATACCTAGAATAAATTATTGTATTATATTGGTTACTACTATGTTAGCATCCGCATATAAACCGAGATATCCCCCTATTAAACGCTCATTCAATTTTAACAGCAAACCAATGTGGACTGACTTGGCTACAAACTCAAGTTCAACAACTTGTACCCTCAGCCCTGTGCCAAAACCAAAGTGCTTCCCACAATCAACTCTATCCTGTCTGACAGGCTCATCATCACAGCAAGACGGCTGAAAAACCTGAAAGAGTTGTCATCTAAAAATGGGGACAAAAACACTGTCTCAAACTACAAATCATATCTCCTTTCTCCACCGAACAACTTACTAATCTCTCATAAACGAAACTGCCATCTGCCAGTTTCTGATACAAACGGTGTACCAAACCTTTTAGTCATTTAATAACTAACTAACCTTAAAACTCGCCCCACCAAAAAAGCATCATTCCAACACCCTGCACCAGGCTATTTGTCACACACCACACAGTCACTCCTGGCGTTCACCTAAAAACTTTAAATTTATTATGCTCAAAATGTGAAATGCCCTGTATATAATGTATACCCTGTTCCCCCACTTAATGCACTACTGGCACTTGCAATTATCTATCTCTGTCCTTTAACTCTTGTCCAGGACTATACCAAAAACGATAAAATGGTTACAAATAGTAAATTTGGCAATATAATATATCCCTCAACATAGGGAGGCTGTTGCTACCCCTGCTTTGCTGTGACCATCTCAAAGGTATTATATTTTTTTTTCTTGGGCTGTCGATCCTGTTAGTATGGCGCAACCTTCTACTGCAAGAGCCCTTGAGTTAACACTTGCTTCAAAGTAATCTGAACCTTGCTGTGCATTGTGTATTATTTTACAATACATATCAAGTTCTGGATCCTCTGATAGGATTCAGAGAGTCACTTAATAACCTACGTATCTCCCCTCGTTGTGTTATATATTATCTTATATGTGAACAAAAATACATAAATAGTTATGAAAACCTGTTGCTTGATATATTCAGCCAAAATAACTCGGTAAATAGATTTGATGTGTAGTGACTATAAAAAGATTTACTGCTTTAAAAGAAAAGCTTGCGTAGGTCTTTTAAACAAAGCTTGGGCTATACACAATAGAAAAACCTGTAAATATATAAAAACTGAAAGCCTAACAAGAGATCCTTTTAAAATAGGACAAATAATTTTGAAACTCTTTGCCAAAGTCTGAGTACCTACGCCAGCTATTAACTTTTAAGGACCTCTGACTTTAGGAAACCACAAAATAATTAATTTTCAAAGCAGCGCTTTTTTTTCCTTTCTGGGCACAAACAGAGCCAGTTGTTTCAGCAGGCTTTTTCGCCAGAAGAGACATCACAGTCGGAAGCAGATAACGGGTTTCGCTGTATTTTATTCCCTTGTGCAGGGTATTGTACCACTTAGTTAATGTGATGAAGCTTTTCACGATGTCCTCAAACTGACTTTTGTATTGGGCTTTCAAAACATAAATAACGGGGAGATTATTTCCAACGATTCTTATAAACAACCAAATCTAGCCAACAAGAGACCTGACATTATTCTTCATTCATTCGCCTGAATGCCTTCTCAAGAAATCTCATATTTCTGCAAACTTCCCTCAATACAATTTATGCTATCCCGTTCCCAACTCTGTCTGCCCTCTCCTTAACTAAAAACAAATATCTTCACCACCCATGATTAAAAAAATCACTTGAATCTACCTGTCTTGTCTGTCTTCTTACACTGCTTTTTTAACGGAGACAATGTCTTACTAAAATAACTGATGACCTCCTCGCACGACAGATATCATTACACTCTGCCTCTTATTACTCAACCTCTCTGCAGTCATTTTCCCCACGGACACCCTCCTTTTGAAGCACACTAATGGCGTTATTACTATATAATACACATATAATTCAAACAGTGTTTGGGAGCTTATACCATCATTTTTTAAACAAAAACATCCCAAACATATCTTAATCCTGTTAAATAAAATTGAATGTGTATCTTACTGGTTACGCCAATACAGGACACACAACACCAAAACGTCTCTCATCACAGCCAGCTTTATGGATCAGAAGACAGTTCTCATTACTTGTTCTATAAATCAACTGCCTTAACACAGAGCTAGTTAATTTTAATGTGAATGCTTCACATTCTTTAAACTGTAAGGGAGAGGCTTTTCCCCTCCTTTTTATTAGATAGAATCCCACAAACAAAAAGAAATGTCTCCAGTGTTACAATGTATCCGCTTGCTGACGAATAAGGCCTTTCAACTATCCAGGGACGAGCTGAATATACCCCCTTTTGTTGTGAGGTTTTCCTCTCCATTCGGTGTACACCTTTAAACACCCTTTTAAAATTTAGATTTCTCATTAGCAACTAATATTCATATTTTTGTATTATCTGCAAATTCATGGATGGCTACCTTACACACATGATAAATCAATCATGACCCCCAGTATATTCACACAAAAATCATTCAGGGAAAAAAAAAAATTCATCAGGTTACAAACAAACTCCTTTTACATAAGGTAGCGTGTTTTTTTTTTTTTTTTGTTTTTTACAGAACTTTTGCACTCTTGGACCCCCACGGGCAAAGCATCACTTCTCCCGCTTCTGACTGATTTGGCACACTCGCTGCCAAAGACCAAACCCCCACATTAAAACAGACACCATTATTTCTGAGCTATTCTTCCTGTGATTGATTCTTGGACCAGCATAAACGATTAGTAGCTATAAAAACAAGCTTTAATTCTGACAAATATTGTAGATATTAATAATACAATTCTTATACTTACCAATATAAAAGGGTCGTTCAACTAGAATCAGAGATAACAGTTCAGTCATGCACAAATTTACTGGACTCTCACCCAAAAATTTTGTTAAAGGGACTCGAACCCATCTTCAGTCAACAATTCAGAAATTATCTGAGTCGAACCAGCATATTTGGACTGAAATTCCCAGAGGGGAGTGAAACAATGTAAAATCACATATACTCATTGCCACTTTAGTGAATCCACTCTGGAAGCCAAGGGTCTCATTTGCAATTTTGCTGCCATACAATCTGGAAGGGTTATAAGGCCATTTCCAAACATTTAAAGTCCATCATTCTACAGTGAGAAAGATTATGTCAAAAGTGGAAAACTTCAAGACAGCTTTGCCAATCTTCCCAGGAGTGGACCGTCCCGCAATTCACCCCAAGTCAGACCGTGCACATGCTCAGAGAAATTGCAAAATACCCAAGAGTTACATCTCAAGTCTACAGACCTCAGTTGCATTTAAATGTTAAAGTTCATGACAGATACAATTAGAAAAAGACTGAACAAGTATGGTTTGTTTGGAAGAGGTTGCAGGAGAAAGTCTCATCTATCTAAAAAGAACATGGTTCAAGTTGCATCTGACAAAGCCACAAGACTTCTGGAACAATGTCCTTTGGCAGACGACAAGTGAAGAGTTCATAAATGCAAGGATTTGGCGAAAACCAAACACACATATCAGCAAAAATACCTCATGCCAACTGTCAAGCATGGTGGTGGAGGGGTGATATTTGGGCTAGTTTTTGAAGCACAGGACCTGGGAACCTTCGTCAGTCATTGAGCTGACCAGAACTCCTCTGTATCCAAAGATTCTAGAGTCAAAATGTGAGCCATCTGTCCGACAGCTAAAGGCTTGGGCCGAAATTGGTCATGACACAGGACATGATCCCAGCGCCCAAATCTACAACAGAATGGCTGAAAAAAGAAAAGAATCAAGGTGTTGCAATGGCCCAGTCAAGTCCAGACCTCAAACCTGATTGAATGCTGTGGCTGGACGTTAAGGAGAGCTGTGCATAAACAACTGCCCACACCCTCAATGAACTGTAGAGCAACATTGTAAGAGAAGGGGGCCAAAATTCCTCCACAACGGTGTGGAGAGACTGATAAGTCTACAGAAAACGATTACTTCAAGTTATTGCTGCTAAAAGGTGGTTCTACGAGCTTTGAATCATAGTGTACTTAGTTTTTCACACACTTGGCTTCTCCATTTTTGGCTTAATTTTTGTTAATAAATCATGACACAGTGTAATATGTCATGTGGTTGTTGTTGATCTATCTATCTACAGACGAGACCACGACTATTCTAAAGCTTGCCTTAAACAGCCGTTTAATTCTTCTTGGTTGTGCGGGTGTAACCTATCTAGTTTAAGGCACGTTAAGGCATTTCTGCATTACTAATGACCCATAGGATTAACACGCAGGGTCCCTGGCAGTCCCATTCAATTTGGAATGGGAACTGCCAGGGACCCCCCGCTGTTAATCTGATGGGCCATTACTCAATGTCAGAAATGCTGGTTCTAGTTTTACGGCCGTTTAAGGCATGTATCCACATGTACCTGGGTCTTTTTGGCGATTGCCCCTGGTTTGTGTTTAGAATAGTCGCAGTAAGCTATCTATCTATCATCTTCTATCTATCTATCTATCTATCTATCTTTATCTATCTTCTATCGATCTATCTATCTACTCTATCTATCTATCTACCTGAAAAGGAAAATAAATAAGCTCACCCTGTGTGCATTATCTTCAATGATGTAGAAGAGCAATATTTTTAAAATATAAATGGTGTGGTAGACATACCCACATACAGATAAGGAATGAAGGATTCATATAATATATTTTTAGGTGTCAATGCTGTAAGCATATACAGAGAGGCAACCTCTTATCACTCACTGTCCTGCACACCTGCAAAAACCGCCGCCCCAAAATGGGACCCTTCCTCGGGGTGGGCCTCAGTTGAGGAACCAAAATGTTGGTTCTATGTTGCAAGTATTCTCATAAATTACTACTTTTGATACCTGCTGAGTACTGTTCCTTCTTACCACCATCACCTCTGGGTAAGTATTGTGTGTGTGTGTGTGTGTGTAATCAGTGTAAGAGAAAAATATGCAAATCATATTTAACCATGCCTTAAGACGGGCTCTACTCCTATTCCCAATAACACACCATCAAATTCTTGGGACAAAATGATAGGTCACAGCTTTATTCTAACTAGAATATGTTACCCAGAACTAAGGACTCACCAGATGCTCCGTCCACATCTACCGGAGCTCGAGGGATACCCTCACTCGTGCTCATCTAGCCATTTCGTAACTAGTGTGATTTCACAGAGCCCCTCATTGGAATGTCAGCACCGTTCTTGCTGCCTAAGCTCTAAATGGTAACGCCTTCCCCAATATTTACTCCCTCCAGGTGCCCATCCTGACTGAGTCTTCCCCCCCCCCCCGCTAGAGTAATTATACTCCAGCCAAAACATTCCCAATCCTAACGAAGCATACGGGGCAGAATCCTGATGCTTCTTCAACATCTCCATCCGTCCTGCCTAAAGACCGGCAGGTGGGTGGAAACTTTTTTTAATGAGATCCTAGAAATAAGAAATGGTATGATCCCTCCCCCTACCTTAATACCCTTTATTACCACCACCCCTGGCCTGCATCATGTCTCCTTGGGGAGGGGCCCCTCCTTCTTACGTTTGCCATCCCTCCCCTTAACAGGTCCAGGTTGTTCTTAACTTACCCGCCCGAGCTGGAGTACCCCTCTCCCATTCCCAATAATACAGTATAAACTTATTGGAGAAATTAACGGCCACAGCTTTTATTTTAACAACAATATGACTATAATTTTATCGCCGATTAAGGATCAGACAGATTGGTCCACCCCATCTACCGGAGCTTCCTTGGATTCCCTCAGCTCATTCTTATCGAGCCATTCCAAGGACCTTACCACGAAATGGTCCTAGATCCCCCATATGGGCAATGTTATCCGTCCCAACAGCCTGAATAGTACTGCCTTTCCCAACTAGCCATTAATGAGGTCCTGAGACCCTCCCACCAGGACCCCAATACTGACTGAAGTACCCACCCCCCCCCCCCAGAATAAACATTATCCCCCATCCCTACAGTTAATTTAACGAGCCTTAAAAATTGCCTTGTGAGTCCGACATTAACCCACTGCTTTTCCAGCGTACCTTGCCATGCAAAAATAACGCTAAAATCAGGATTTTTTCCCTATAGAAATAGGGAACTCATTAAACGGCCTTTCAGCCGCCCCTTCAACTCTCCCATGACTTATTGCCACCCCTAAATCAGGCACCTTATTCAATTTCTTTCCTTGATCTGCCCCTGCTGCAGCATTTTAGCCCCACACCAGCGCACTAGAAGAAACCTCCACCCATCATAGGTGTAAATTGTGACCCCAACTTCACTATGTCCCTCTGCCACATGTTTCCTCATTGAAGTGGACTGCTGGCCAAAATCGTCCCCCTATATGCAAATGCAAAATTATATCAGGATGGACCCAACCCCTCTCCCTATGCATAACTCAGGAGCAGATGATCAAACACAGGCCCTACTGCCAACCCCCTGACATCCTGGCAAAGTCTGCCCTTATCCCCATCCCAAAGACCTTTTCTCTTGGCAGGGCGCTCAGCTCACGTCCCTGCCCAGTCTAATATATGAATCCCCGCACACCAGACTTCAAGCGGAACTTGACCTGATAAAAAATCAACCACTGCTCTCTTTAAACAGTTTTACGGTCTAACATACCCTTAAAAGCCCTCCAATGATCACCTGCTCAACTCTTTTTAGATCCTCCCCAGGCCTAACCTCACGGCTTTCATATGCCGCCAAACTCTGAAATGAATGGAACTTGATTATCAAGTCCCCAAACCCAAGCTCTGCCTATTTCTTCAGATACCGGCAGACTGAAAATGGGACACTGCATTCCCATCCCTCATTAATTATAAGGACTGGGCACCCTCATGGTCTTCACTGCCCTACTCCCCACTTGCTACCAGACGATCACCTGCCACTATCCACTCTAGGTGAACCCATTTCCCCTTTTCTTGCCTGGTCCCGTTTTTTACCTCCTGATCCTAAACCGCACCAAACCAGCATCTCCATCTAGTCCCTCTCTTTTCAACCCCTCCTCCACTTTCTTTTGAGATGCTTACTAATCTCACTAATGGCATTGTACCCAAACAAGGCCTAGGAATAATGCGGCATGGCAATTGGTGCTTTCTATTTCGACAAACATGCTTTGCGTGTTTTCCCCTACTATTTCCAGCGTGCTTGCCGAAAAGCGGGTCCCCTATTGTCCTTAGGCTCTAGCTGCTCTTTTTCCATCTGCCCACTATCCTGCATGTCATGAAATCCTTGGCTGCCTTCTACGTGAGTCGTCTATCATCCTGTTTCTTTACTTAAACGCATTTCTCCAATCCCTGGTGTACGCTGACCAGTACCCGGACTATCGGGAAGTCCTCACCAGCTCTTACTCCCAATACTGCTTCCTCCTCGCAGCCTCCACGGGTAAAAAGGGAGACTCCCCCCCACATAGCCGCTCACTGTGGCCACTCCATGAATGTCACAAATCGTGAAACGGAATTCTGCTATCTGTTCTCCATCCCGGAACGTGCTTTCAAACATATTTTATGATTCCTTGCACTTTAGATCAGCAACCTGAGCAACCGGACCACCACCGGAGATGAGGTAGATACCCTGTTCACGGTCACCACCACAGCCATGTTGTCCCTCCTAAAGATAACCTCCCTCTTAACCAGCTCCATCCCCATAGCTCTACCACCACCACCGCCACCATCCTCGGAAAGAGCCTCTAAGTAACCTTAAGTTTCCCTATACATTTCTACTGCCCCCATTCGCTCTGCGCATCATTGCCCTTACAGCAATGCCCCAAAACCCATGGGTCCAGCCGCATCCTAAAGAGGCTCTATATGCCCCCTCTCCACTAACAGCGCTTGCAAAGCCACTGTACACCATTTTATCACCACGGAATGTATCCCCAGGTTGCAGGTACCCTTGACTGTTCTTTGATCCTGATAAAGTGTTTACCTCTGGTCATTGCAAATGCCCAGTCGCCATCCCAAATGCACTTCCCATGATAGGATCCTGGTTGTAAGGTGAAGGGGTTTTTAGCCAAGCAGGGACGAGGAACTGCCTCAGTGTCGGTCCGTTCACATAGAATACCCAAAAATTAACAACAGTTAATAGCACGTGCGTTAAGGAGTTTGAACACGTTACCATTGTTCTTAAGGCGCAGGCTATACACGATCTCCCTAACCAACAATTTTGTTTCAGTACTTTGCACGTGTTTTATGAAGCTATGTTTTGTGAAACTTCCATTCATAATCTTCTCTTCATAACTTAAAGTTCATTTGATATACCACCGCCTATCAATAAAGAAGAGACATACTGTGGGGGGTTTCATTGTTCTGCTATGAAAAATTAGTCCACACATATGACTTTCTATAGAGCTAGCATGCTGTGATATAACAGTATCAAGGGGGGTTACTATGTGACTACTTATTGTCTCCTAGACAAACAGAAGGGAAAAACATGAAGCGTTAACCTGTGGTTGCTAATTAATCTCCTAGAGGGTTATAGGTGTATATATAATATATAAATAATATATACTGTACTCCTTTTAAGTCAACCTCACTCCGATGAAGCTCCAGCAGGGAGCAAAATGCCTCAGTTTTAGATGACATCACTAGTGTAGTGCTAGCCATACAGTAGCTTAGACAGTGAGCCGGAGAGTTTTTTTAAACAATCAGTTCATTACATAGTTTTGTTTAGAGGCAGGGTTGAACTCCGTGACTCAGTCACGTCATTAATTGAGCCCCTGTGCTGAGCAGGGATATCCTGAAAACCTGACTTTTTGGTAGCTCTTGAGGACTGGAGTTGGCCACTCCTGCCCTAGCACCTTATGGAAGCATTAACTACCGTAGGATCAATACATATCGAACATAAGTGCCATTTGTTTACATTAAAATCACCTGCGACCTGATCGAGCCCCGTGCTGATGCAGGGATCCCTGAAAACCTGACCTATGGTAGCTCTTTGGAGGACTGGAATTGGCTAGTCCTTGCTTTAAATCATCCAGTTGTCATGTGAAGGCTTTCGACCCATGTAACTAAGATCCATATATTTTTGCAAAATCTGTATCATAATTATAGTGTTAAACCAGTATTTCCAACCTTCTAAATGTGCTCCGGGTGTGAAGACTTCATACATCTGTATGATGCACTATTTGTTTGTTTTAAATATTATTGTCGCCTCGCTTATGTTGATTACCGTACCTGATTGCTACAATTTAACGAAGATGAATTAGCAGTATGTGTATATTTTGTTAGTGTACTAGTGTTTGGGAAAATATATATGAATAGTGTAATATTATTTGTAATAGACATACTGTGAAACAATAATTTGTGATAACCATAATAATGCCTGTATCAAATAAATTTATGGGTTGATACATAGCATTATGCTGCTCTAATACTAGTAAACAGAATTTTTTAAGGTTTCAGCAAGTTGACTTGGCGGGTGAATTTTTAGCGCACTTTCTTTTCTCCCTTTTTTTAGAGCACAGAATTTATTAAATACATGCCACTCTATCGGTATGCCTAGCATTCATTTTTTCGGTGCTCCAGAGAAGAAGAAAGGTTTTTTTTGTATGCTGCCACAGCATATGGGAAATATTTCAGGTTAGTACGTATGCTCACGACGAGCGCAATTTAAATTTTAACCATTGGCCCGCCTGTAGATATTCCATTCACAACTCGTTGAGGAACACAATGAAGAGGGCCGCCCTCTGCTCCTAGGAGCAACCACAGCTCCTCCTGGTCTCAGTTCCGATATCCGTGTGCCTTGTAGAAAGCGCTTCCTTCATTTAAAATGAAACTGACCATACGTATAATCCTGCCGAGAATGTCCCGATTTCAAAGCAAATGGCCCTGCATGCTGACCGAGGCAAAAGATCATCACGATGAGGAGGAAAACAACAGTGCACTGGCAGCAAGAACGGGAGGGCGAATGTGTTGAGTTCATCTACAAAATATATATTTATTGATTAAGTTTAAAAACAATGACAAAAATAACAAGGTTTTAATGGCTTAATCAATACATACTGTAGGCAGTATATATATTTTTTTATATGAACTCAAACCTTTAGAGCCCTCCTCGTTCTTGTTGCTTGTGCCCTATTTCTTTCCTTTTACTCATCTTATTAAAGGCTATGTGGTTATAGAATTAAGCTAACACAGTATTATTTTCTAGGTGCGATGGTGGAAAGGGATAGTGTCACCCTGCCATGTTTTTGATTGTATGCAGAACACGTTCCTGCAATGCACTGTCACTTTCCCCAAACCTTCTCTGGAAAACCCGTTCCAAGTTCCTCCTTCAAGTATGTGCTACTTATCAGTATGTAATCTATTAAAACCCCATCTTTTCCGATTTGGAGAACACACACCATGAAGTACAACATTTGTAATAAATATTCCTATTTATATTTTAACTTTTGTATCAATACCTATGATTTATATTGCTGTTCCCTACATAAACCCAGATTTGAATTACAAGCATTCATCACTTAATGTTTTCCTACACTGACTTTCGAAGGAGTATCGTTTGTCAAATTATTTGTGGTATTTTAAAGACTTAAGTATTTACATTTTCCCTTTGGATGCTATATACATATAAGGTAGGAGCTATGGTAAATATAACCAAAATGTAAATTATTTTACTGTAATGTACTTATTTTTTAACTTTTCAACAATGTTCCCTTTAAAGCTTCAGCGTTAAAGCAATTGAGGGTTCAGTTCACTACTTACAATTTCTTATTAAACCGTTATGTATCCTATGCATTTGTAAGATGTGTATACATTATAATATGAGGGTTCCCTCCGCCTTTCACTACTAAACAAAGGAGCGTCATATTGTTCGTTTGCGTACGGTCACTGAGTGAAAGTCCGTCTTGCGCAGCGCAGGAAGCCGCGAAGGCAACCACTCTGAGGGACTTTGGGGTTGCACGCTGACTCTGAACTTTGGTAGAGTCAGCTGAGCTGAGGACCCATTAGGTGCGAGACTCCTGATAGAGAGACGGATGCTGTGGGCGGTGGGACCACGAGTGAGAGGTGAAGGAGAAGGTGGCGGAGCCTCGTGTGCGTGAGCGGAGGTCAGTGACCCTTTCCTCTTAGTGAGAGACATGTCCCTCCCCGCCCCTAGGATCATTACCCTTGTCATCGTAGGTGCCGTTTTGTAGGGACGGCCATAGCAGTTAGGGACTTACCCATTGTGCGGGTTCAGCTGCGGAGTCGCGGATGCCAGCTTGGTCGGGGAAATAGACCCCGACGGCAATCGCGGAGTGTCCGCGCAATGCGGAGCAACACTATACGGACCCTTTGGTGAAGTGGTGTGGTCACCTAGTGACCGGGAGGTTATTGCGTTGGTTAATAGTGGCACCTACGACCTTTCACCTGGCGCTGATCCCGCCTTACTATGGAAAGAGACTCGCCTCAAACCCTGATGGCAGGTAGCGTGCTGCAATGGAGTGTTGTGATGGGATGGTGGAGTGTACCTGAGACCTGTACATAGGTCCCTATATTGGCGCACAGCAGACCCTATAATATACTACTGGTCAGGGGTGAATGAAATTACAAAGCACAAAGATAAAATAAAAAAAGTTTATAAATATTTTACAATGTTGTGTGGTTTAATTCACTTAGATAAAAATAGACTGTAAGTCATACTACTACTGGGTATCCCTAGTCGGTGCCAGGGTGGGATAGTGATCCATGCCAAATGGCTCAAAATAGGAAGTTTTTGAGGCAGTGTTTGAAGATCATGCATACAAATGTTTACTGATACTCACCAATCTTAATATTGTGTGTAGCAAGTCTAGGTTGTATGGTTACTGCCTGCACTGATGTAATGTGCCTGATTGAAAAAGGGCTAAAGTCCAAAAAACTAAACATAAGAATTGGCATTGAAAAACCGGACAGGTTTTTTTCCTATTGATTTGGCATTGAAAAAGGGACAGGTTTTTTTTCCTATTGTAATTGGTAGGTCCCGGTATATCAGATGGAAGGTCCAGCTGGTGTAAATGTATCATGATTCTATTAGCTCAAATCACCATATAAGAGATGTGGTCTTTATACAGGTATCGTGCCTTGTCTTCAGCTACAAGTTCTAACCCTTTTACTGAGGGATCATTGCCAAGCGCATATGTATATATAGTTTTTGGGTGAGCATAGGGAGCACTGTCAAGTTGTTAGCATGCTGACCCTCTTTAGTGGGTGTATCAAGGAGTGCCGATCTGATAGATATCAAGTGAAGTTCCATGAGGAAGCCTAAACATTTCACATTACTGTTAGTAATACAAAAGTCGTGGGGTGTCGGCACTGCTACACAAACTTTGACAGTGCTACCCTATCACGTATACCTGTATAAGACCCCCATCTCTATTATGTGATTTGAGCTAATAGAAATCATGATACATACACCAGCTGTAACCTTCCATCTTATATACAGGTGACTCTACAACTTTAACAATAGGAAAAAACCTGTCCTTTTCAATGCCAAATCAATAGAAAACTTTTCCCCCGTTTTTCAATGCCAATGCTTCTGTTTATTTTTGGACTTGAGCCAGCCCTTTTCAATATCAGCACATTACATCAGTGCGGCAGCTACATACACCTAGACCTTGCTACACACACTTTAAGATTTGGCTGAGTATCAGTAAACATTGTATCATGATCTTTTCACACACTGCCCTCCAACACTTCCTATTTTGAGCCATTTGGCATGAGATCACTATCCCCACTGGCACCGACTAGGGATACCCAGTAGTAGATAGACTTATCCCGTCTATTTTGATCTAATTGATTTACACCACACAACATTGTAAAAATTTAATAAACTTTTTTATTTTGATCTTTGTGGCTTTGTACCTTTCATTCACCCCGACCATAGTTAATTATAAGGGTCTGCTGTGCGCAATATCAGGGACCTTTGTACCTTTCTCAGGTACACTCCCCCATCGTGATTCCCGCCTTCCACTAACTAATTTGGGGTCACTAGTGTGCAAGCAACTGGTTACACACAGATAATAGTTACAGGACATACTCCTTGGTAGAGTGGGCAGAGCACCTGTTTACGGGACAAGTACCCCGTCAAAGGTGTGGCCAAGCCACATTGTTGAAATGTTGTGGTAAAGCATAAGGACTCTATGTATGGTCATGTGAATGTAAGTATTTTCATATTAGTTAGTTATCATATGTAAAAGTTGCTTTTTGCACCATACAGTTGTATTTTCTTACTCAGGTAGATCTCTCTACAATGGGGATCCTGGGTAAGTGGAGGCCTGCACCATATACTAGAGGGTAGACCCCAGGCTCCCCAACAGCGGAGCTTAGAGCTCCTGGAGCCCGCCGGAATGCACAGCACAATAGTTCCTTTGTGCAGGGGTTCCAAAAAGGTCTATCATCTTACCTGAATCATCCCTTAGGTTGCCACATGTAACGGGTGCTCACCAAAAACAGGACGAACCACACAGGCTTAGGTGGGGATGTTAGTAACCAAGCCCCAAGCAACAAAGCAACCAAGTCCGGAGTGCATAGTGAAGGTTCGTGTACTGGGTCAGGGTAGTAGAAGCAGAATGGTTGTTGACTTTCGTGGTCAGGGTAGTAAGTCAGATAGTCCCTAGAGTTAGTGCGGGTCCTGATATAGAAGGTAGAAAGTCCAATGCAAGCTGTGTCAGGTGTCAGAGAAGGCAGAGGTCCGGTACAACAGGTCACCCGGACAAGAAGAAGGCAAGACAAGGTCAGACAAGGCCATAGCAGGGCAGAAGGGTGTTTAGGCACAACACTATTTACACAAACCGGAGTTTAAGCTCAGCCAGTTTTGCGCAGGGCGGCTGAGCAATTTTAAGGAACAGGCAGCTAATGAACCCCACCCGCCCGCTTATACATATTCCGTTCACTGATATTCCAGGGGCGGGGAGAGTTCAGGTTTGAAAATAAGTGGAGATTAATTAACCCCGCATTGTACGCCATGCAATGTGGTGCCTATGTGTAGCTTGTTTGCGGTGTGGCATACAACCATTACATCATTGGGGCGGAGTTTGAGCGTGGTCCGTGCGTGTCCCCCAGCCTAGTGTAGCACGGCACTCATCACCCGTCTCATCAAACGGGTCGCGTCACGGAGGTGGGGCCGAAGGCCGATCCTCACAACACACTTGAGCACATCTTTTCCAAAATCTCGAAGTAGAAAGTAATAATTGCTATTGCTTTAACAAAGCTACAGTATATATTAAACGTTGTCATATTGAATCGTATTGAATTAATACAATTTCATATGAAGACTAGGGCCTATTCTAACTCACTTCGATAAAATCACTGCTTCTCGAACAGTGTGGCATACCCCATCTAACTTTTTGAATTGCGTTATCACATGGTACTTCAACCATCGGATTGTGAAATATACCACGTGGTACACCCCAATCCGATTGTTTTGAAGAACCATGTGATAGCGCCCTTTTTTTTTTTAAAGATGTGACATCATCCCTCTAAGAGAGGCCTGCACACTCCAGTCTCGAGGGCCCCAAACAGGCCAGGTTTTTCCATGGTATCCCTACTTTTCAGCAATCTGGCTTGTGTGACTGAGTCCACTACTGAGCCAGCTAAGCTGAAGTAGGGATATCCTGAAAACCTGGCCTGTTTTGCAGCCCTCGAGGACTGGATTTGTGCAGGCCTGGTCTAAGATAATGTCACATCCTTTAAAAAAAAATGGAAGCATCAGAATGGGAGTCTACCATGTATGCCTTACATGGTTATCTCACAATCCGATTACTTGTATTACCATGTGATGGCAGGCCATTTTTTAAGATGTGACGTACCTCCCTTAAGATGAACATCACATCTTTTTTTTTTTTTTTAACTGGTCACACTGGTACAACACTGGATTGGGGTGTCACCATCTGACAACTCAAAGGTGACAATCACAGGCCTTATATAAGCTGACGGGACAACACCCTCCTAATTGGATTACAACTAAAAGAATATACAGAAGAAAAGAAAAAAGAAGAAGAAAGCATGAAGAAGAAAAAAAAGATGACGAAGTCACTGGGGAGACATCTCTTCAATCACGATTTGAATCATGACCTGCACTAAATAAACCAGGCATAGCCTGTTTAAAGGAACAGTACGTGACGTCTCATCATTTAACCTACCCTAAAAGACCGTGTTCTAACAGTCCCGGACAGACGGCGGAGCCCCGGAGTAAGTCGTTTGTCACAATATACATATATACAGAACAAAAATCAGCGCTAGATAGACCAAATATAAATGGAAAGGGTAATAATTAAATGATAACAAATAGTAATTATGTTCTTTGACAAAATACTATAACAGTAGGAACAGATATGATTACCTAACTAAGATGTGACCTAGAAAAAAGAGTGTGTTACATACATATAAGTAGGCAGATGATAAAAATATGGATACTTAATGGGAGTCAACAAGATGATATAATAGTCCTTGGGATGTTCGCTGTTCTTATAGGATAACCTGCATCCACATAGATCGGTTAAAAAAGAAGAGAAAGAAGCACGTGCCCCATAGTGCAATTCTGTTAAAAATGTAATGCCAAACTTAAAAAATCCTTGAATGCACACTCACAAACAAAATAGATAATTTTGCACAATCTAATACAAAAAGCTAATTGCTTAGAACTATTGGTGCTATATAAGCAGATTAGGAAGGAGGGACTCTACTGTCCTGACAAAGTCACATGACTGTAGACGAAATGCGCGTTGGGACCCGGATCTTACTGACGACTGACGTCATCACGCACGCTGACGTCCACGAGCTCTCTAGCAGCAGCTCCAGCACATGGTGCGCTCTGTATACCTAAAGAGTATATTCACAAACATATGATCTGGCAGCTGGCATCTTCTCTGCTCATCTGTTTTCATGCTGTGCTGGTTACAACGGGGAACCCCTCGATCATACATCTTGGAGGACTGACATCTACCCGAGAAGAGTAACCATCAGAGATTTATTTCTCTATACTGCTGAATTATCTATTTTGTTTGTGAGTGTGCATTCAATGATTTTTTAAGTTTGACATTAAATTTTTAACAGAATTGCATTATGGGGCACGCGCTTCTTTCTCTTCTTTTTTAACAGATATATACATATATATATATATATATACACAGTCATGTGAAAAAGAAAGTACACCCTCTTTGAATTCCATGGTTTTACATATCAGGACATAATAACAATCATCTGTTCCTTAGCAGGTATAACATTTAGGTAAATACAACCTCAGATGAATAACAACACATGACATATATACACCGTGTCATGATTTATTTAACAAAAATAAAGCCAAAATGGAGAAGCTATGTGTGAAAAACTAAGTACACCCTTACTGCTTCCATAGGAATTAAGATGCTAAGTAGCAGAGAGGTGCTGCTAATCAAATGCCCTTGATTAATTGATCATCAGCAAGTGTGACCACCTCTATAAAATCCAAAGTTTTAGCAGTTTGCTGGTCTGGAGCATTCAGGTGTGTGTTAAAACAATGCCAAGGAGGAAAGACATCAGCAATGATCATAGAGAAGCAATTGTTGCTGCCCATCAATCTGGGAAGGGTTATAAGGCCATTTCCAAACAATTTAAAGTTCATTACTGAAGGAAAAACCTCTTCCTTGGCTAGGCTCCAGAACTGAGAGGAACATTTCCTCTGCCAAGAAAGCTGAAGGCCTTGTGACTGGATACACATTCTGTACCATTATTGCAGCAGACTCCCCGGGAAGCTTAATCACGCCGTGCAACTTGTTATCTTCAATCTTTGTTGAACTTACAGGCCTGGGAATACGAAAGAAATGAAACGTAATGCACGCCAGGTTTCAAATCCTTTGACTCAATTTATTACTCATAGGGTAATGACTTTTATATAGGAAAACTAAGATATTGGTTAGAGGCATAACATAGGCGTAACATAGGCGTAACATAGGCGTATCCTGGGTGTGTCTTGGGCGTAGTTTTGATTAGAGGCGTGATTTAGGGGCAGGACATATTAGTGGCATGATTTTGGGACGTGTCTTTCCCAATACAAGCAATGTCTGAATACATAGCTTATTCATTGTCTGTTATCAAAAGAGACCTTGAATCTTTAGCAACCAATTATACTATTTTGCTTCTTGCAGAGAACCATTCTATTATATTCTAACTAAAAGAACGGGAGACTTACAATACAAAAAGTATCTTAGCCAGTTCCTGAGCAGGAAGAAAGGAAATGTAATTAGGCAGAAACTGAGTGCGTTAGGAATTATATTTCAGCAAAAGGCTGACTACAGAATCTTAACTAGTTATTATCAGACAAAAATGGATGCTTAACACAAGTGTAGATCTGGCCTGACCTACTTGTCCTAAATATTCCCTCCTTTCTGTTCTCTAAAAGAACAAATACCCTTACTTAGTACTCTTCTCTATGACTATGGTCTTGTAGTGACCAATAGAGACATATATATCATTAAATATTTATATAGATTAGAAAATGGCTTACATCTCAATATGTCACATAATTTAAGGCTCAGCTATTTGTGAGAATTGGTGGGGCTAATTTCTGCTAAGAGCGACTGCACAAACATTCTTCTTGCACGCATCTTTCATACTGCATTTACTCAGAATGGCAAAAAGGACCAAGATGGATGCTATGGTCAAAATGGTTGACTTGTGATCCTTTCCTTGTGGTTGACTCACGGCCCTTGGTGACCTCCCACCTTCCTCATATCCAGTCTTCTCAGTCCCCCCATATCCTTAAGAGACAGTCTATTTAAAGAACAGAACAGTTAACCATTTCATAGTCCTGCTGGACCAAGATGTCCAAGTTGTGCATAACTTCATTCCTTTCTTTTCTGGCCATTATATCAGCCCAGTTGATTTCTTCGTCGGTCTCTTCTTCTGGGGGACTGGCGACATCATCACCACAGAGAGGCATATCTTCGGTGGGGGTTGCAATGCACTTCTGGATCAGAGTTTTGCTGTACTTAACACATAGAGCGAAATGAGTAGGACAAACATACACATACAAAAACATTCCCTAGCTTTGCTCAAAGCAAATCAATCCAACCACCAAGTCCCCATGGTCCCTGAATTCTGGATAAATACACAACATTGCGCTTTAACTAGGGCGCATACATGCCCCTCCCTTTGAGGCTAAAATATAGTCTAGAGCTATTTTATTCTGCAGAGCCATTAATTTAAACTAAACCTATTCTTGGTTAAGTGAGTAAATGTCTGTGGTTGTATGATTGAGGATATTCCTGTAAACCTGTCATACAGTAACCCAACTCCTACATTTGAGAATAAATTCCCCGAAACTTATTCTTCCCATAGACCACTTTTTAGCACTTGTGTATTGGGTGTCTCTCTTCTGTTTCTAACTCTACCTGTGAGCAATTAACATAACCGTGTGTTTGACTGATAAAGTATTTTCCCACCGGGATATAATTCTGCAGGGAGATTCTATTAACCTATAAATCCAAACAAAATAAACAGAGTTAAACAAATAATACCTTATACTATTTTGTCATCCTTATGGGATGCCACTTACACAAACATAATGGAGCATACATTGTAACTGAAAAATAATAAAAACCTGTAAAAATAAAAAGTTCAAAGTTCGTGTGTTGAGGCCTGGACTTTTTTTTGCCTATGACCTTTCTCCCTTGATGATTAGTGGTCAGTGAGTATTCTGTCCATCAAAACACTTATTTGCATGTGCTATGTCTTTGTCATTATTAGCTGTTTGTGCCTAGGCTGACACTATTTTGACATGCGTGATGTGTATCCATGATGATAAGAAATTTTTACTGCAATGCTGGTGATGAGTAGTATTTAAATGGCCTTTTCATCTGGGATGAAGAGCGTTCTTGCGTTGAAAATGCTTGACCATTAACCCGTCTCGCGTAGGTGCACTTTCAGCTTTAACCCGTGCCTAGAAAAACTCAAAAATATATATTAGTTGCATGCAATACTTATTAATTATTTTATTACCAATAACATGGTCCTTAATTCGTTACTTTGAACTACTGATGGTCATAACTTATCCCATAAGTGTCTCATAGGGAGAGAATTTATACCTAGAAATAAATTATTGTATTAATATGGTTACTACTATTGTTAGCATCCGCATATAAACAGAGATATCCCCTATTAACGCTCCTCAAATTTTAAACTAAGCAACCAATGTGGACTTGACTTTGCTACAACTCAAGTTCCTAAAACTTGGTACCTCAGCCTGTGCCAAACCAATTGCTTCCACAATCAACTCTATCCTGTCTGCAGGCCACATCCATAAGACCTGGAAAACTGAAAGAGTTGTCCCAATCTTCAAAAATGGGGACAAAAACACTGTCTCAAACTACAAATCAATCTCTCTTCTCCCAATACACACTTACTCTCATTCATACCTAACTGCCATCTGCCATTTTCTCTGATACAAATGGTGTCAACCTTTTAGTCATTTAATACTAACTAACCTTAAAACTCGCCCCACAAATCAAGCATCCCAACAGCCTGCACTCATGGCTATTGTCCCACACCCACAGTCACTCCTGGCTTTCACCTCAAACACTGTAACTTATTCTGCTAAAAATGTGAAATGCCCTGTATATAATGTATACCCTGTTCACTTATGCAACTGCACTTGCAATTATATATCTCCTGTCCTTTAACTCTATGTCCAGGACATACCCAAAAACGAATAAATGGTTACAAAATTATAAATTTGGCAGATATAATATATCCCTCAACATAGGGATGGCTTGCTACCTGCTTTGCTGTGACATCTGCAAAGGTATTATTATTTTTTTTATCTTGGGCCTGTCAGTCCTGTTAGTATGGCAGCAACCTTTATTACTGCAAGAGCCCTTGGAGTTAACATTGCTTCAAATAAATTCTGAACCTGCTGTGCATTGTGTATTATTTACAACATATCAAGTTCTGGATCCTCTATAGGGATCTCAGAGAGTCCTTTAATAACCTATGTATCTCCCCTCTTTTGTTCATATATTATCTATATATGTGAACAAAAATACAAAAATAGTTATGAAAACAGGTTGCTTGATATATAGCAAAATTAAACTGGTAAATAGATTTGTATGTGTAGTGACTATAAAAATATTTACTGCTTAAAAGAAAAAGCCTGCAGTAGGTCTTTAAACAACTGTGGCATTAACAATAGAAAACCTGTAAATATAATAAAAATCCTGAAATCCTGAACAAGAGATTTCCTTTTAAAATAGACAAATAATTTTGAACTCTTTGCAAAGTGCTGAGTACACGGCCAGCATTAACTTTTAAAGACACTCTGACTTTAAAAAAAAAATAATAATTTTCAAAGCGCTTTTTTTTTCTTTCTGGGCAAACAGCCAGTTGTTTCAGGCTTTTCGCCAGAAACCTCAAAGTACGGATAGCAGATAACGGGTTTCGCTGTCTTATTAATCCCTTGCGCAGGGTATTGTAACATTAGTTTAATGTTATGAAGCTTTCCACGCTGTCCTCAAACTGCATTTTGTATGGGCTTTCAAAAATTAAATAACGGGAATATTTCAAATTACTTATAAACACCAAATCTATGCCAACAAGAGCCTGCAATATTCTTTCATTCATTCGCCTGAATGCCTTCTGCAAGAAATCTCATATTTCTGCAAACTTCCATCAATACAATTTATGCTATCCCGTTTCAACTCTGCCCTCTCTTAAACTAAACAAAATATCTTCAAACACCATGATTAAAAAAAAGCAAGCTTGACTCTACCTGTCTTGTATGGCTTCTACACTGCTTATTTAACGGAGACAATTCTTACTAAAATAACTGATGACCTCCATGCTGCTAACGACAGATATCATTACACTCTGCTCTTATTACTCAACCTCTCTGCAGCATTTGCCACCACGGACACCCTCCTTTTGAAGCACACATTAATGGCGTTATATACATATATAATACAATATATTAATTCAAACAGTGTTTGGGAGCTTATACCAGCATTTTTAAACAAAAACATTCCCAAACATATCTTAATCCTGTAGAAATAAAATTGAAATGTGTTATCTTACTGGTTACGCACAATACAGGACACACAACACAAAAACGTCTCTCATACACAGCCAGCTTTATGGATAAGAAGACAGTTCTACATTACCTTGTTCTCATAAATAAACTGCTTAAGCACAGAGCTAGTTAATTTTAATGTGAATGCTTCACATTCTTTAAACTGTAAGGGAGAGGCTGTGCCCCTCCTTTTATTAAGATAGAAATACCACAAACAAAAAGAAATGTCTCCAGTTTAAAATGTATCCGCCTTGCTAGGACGAATAGGCCTTTCAAACTATAACCAGGGACAGAGCTGAATATACTCCCCTTTTGTTGTGAGGTATTTCTCTCCTAATTCGGTGTACACCTTTTAAAAACCTTTTAAAATTTAGATTTCATCATGAGCAACTAATATTCATATTTTTTGTAATTATCTGCAAATTCATGGATGGCGACCTATACACACATGATAATCAGCATGACCCACAGTATATTTCACACAAGAAATCATTCAGGAAAAAAAAATTCATCAGGGTTACAAACAAACTCTTTTACATAAGGTAGCGTGTTTTTTTTTTTTTTTTTTGTTTTTTACAGAGACTTGCACTCTGAGCCCCCACGGGCAAAGCAGCACTTCCCTGCTTCTGACTGATAGTGGCACACTCTCTGCCAAAGACCAAAACCACCACAATTAAAACAGACACCATTATTCTGAGCTATTCTTCCTGATTGATTGATTTCTGGGACCAGCATAAACTATTAGTAGCTTATAGAAAAACAGCTTAATTATGACAAATAGTTGTAGATAAATAATAATACAATTCTTATACTTTACACAATATAAAATGGTCGTTCAACTAGATCAGAGATAACAGTTCAGTCATGCACAAAATTTACTGGACTCTAACCAAAAATTTTGTTAAAGGGACTCTAACCCAATCTTCAGTCACAATTCAGAAATTATCTGGAGTCGAACCAGCATAATTTAGGACTGAATTCCCAGAGGGGGAGTGAAACAATGTAAAAATCACATATACTCACTTGCCACTTTAGTGAATTCCACTTCTGGAAGCCAAGGGTCTCATTTGCAATTGTTGCTGCCCATCAATCTGGGAAGGGTTATAAGGCCATTTCCAAACATTTTAAAGTCCATCATTCTACAGTGAGAAAGATTATTCAAAAGTGGAAAACATTCAAGACAGTTGCCAATCTTCCCAGGAGTGGACGTTCCAGCAAATTAACCCCAAGGTCAGACCGTGCAATGCTCAGAGAAATTGCAAAATACCCAAGAGTTACATCTCAGACTCTACAGGCCTCAGTTAGCATGTTAAATGTTAATGTTCATGACAATACAATTAGAAAAAGACTGAACAAGTATGGTTTGTTTGGAAAGGTTGCTAGGAGAAAGACTCATCTCTCTAAAAAGAACATGGATTAGGTTTGCAAAGTTGCATCTGAACAAACCACAAGACTTCTGGAACAATGTCCTTTGGACAGACGAGACCAAAGTGAAGATGTTTGGCCATAATGCACAGCGCCACGTTTGGCGAAAACCAAACACAACATATCAGCAAAAACACCTCATGCCAACTGTCAAGCACGGTGGTGGAGGGGTGATATTTGGGCTTGTTTTTGAAGCCACAGGACCTGGGAACCTTTCAGTCATTGAGCTGACCATGAACTCCTCTGTATTCCAAAGTATTCTAGAGTCAAATGTGAGGCCAACTGTCCGACAGCTAAAGCTTGGCCGAAATTGGGTCATGCAATAGGACAATGATCCCAAGCGCACCAGCAAATCTACAACTGAATGGCTGAAAAAGAAAACAATCAAGGTGTTGCAATGGCCCAGTCAAAGTCCAGACCTCAACCTGATTGAAATGCTGTGGCTGGACGTTAAGAGAGCTGTGCATAAACAAATGCCCACAAACCTCAATGAACTGATGCAACATTGTAAAGAAGAGTGGGCCAAAATTCCTCTACAACGATGTGAGAGACTGATAAAGTCATACAGAAAACGATTACTTCAAGTTATTGCTGCTAAAGGTGGTTCTACAAGCTATTGAATCATAAGGTGTACTTAGTTTTTCACACATGGCTTCTCCATTTTGGCTTAATTTTTGTTAAATAAATCATGACACAGTGTAATATGTCATGTGTTGTTGTTGATCTATCTATCTACAGACGAGACCACGACTATTCTAAAGCTTGCCTTAAACTAGCCCGGTTACATTCTGGGTATGTGCTGGGTGTAACCTAGCTAGTTTAAGGCACGTTTAAGGCATTTCTGCATTGACTAATGACCCATAGGATTAACACAGCAGGGGTCCCTGGCAGTCCCATTCAATTTGAATGGGACTGCCAGGGACCCCCGCTGTTAATCTGATGGGCCATTAATCAATGCAGAAATGCTGGGTCTAGTTTAAGGCAAGTTTAAGGCATGTATCCAGCATGTACCTGGGTCTTTTTGGCGATTGCCACTGGTTTGTGTTAGAATAGTCGCAGTAGCTATCTATCTATCTATCTATCTATCTATCTATCTATCTATCTATCTATCTATCTATCTATCTATCTATCTATCTATCTATCTATCTATCTATCTGAAAAGGAAAATAAATAAGCTCACCCTGTAGTGCATTATCTTCAATGATGTAGAAGAGCAAATATTTATTAAAATAAATGTGTGGTAGACAATACACACATACAAGATAAAGGATGAAGGATTCATATAAAGATATTTTTAGGTGTCAATGCTGTAAAGCATACAGGATAGGAACCTCTGATCAAACTCACTGTCACTGCACACCTGCAGAACCGCCGCCCAAAATGGGACCTTCCTCAGGGGTGGGCCTCATTTGAGGAACCAAAATGTTGGTTCTATGTGCAAGTATTCTCAATAAAATTACTACTTTTGATACCTGCTGAGTACTGTTGCCTTCTTACCACCTCACCTCTGGTAATGTATTGTGTGTGTGTGTGTGTGTGTATCATGTGTAAGAGAAAAATATAGCAAATCATGATTTACCATGCCTTAAGACGGGCTCTACTCCTATTCCCAATAAACACACCATACAAATTCTTGGGACAAATGATAGGTCACAGCTTTATTTCTAAATATAATATTTACCCAGAACTAAGGACTCAGCCAGATTGCTCCGTCCACATCTACCGGAGCTCGAGGGATACCCTCAGCTCGTGCTCATCTAGCCATTCAGTAACTTAGTGTGAATGGCACAGAGCCCTCATTGGGAATGTCAGCACCGTTCTTGCTGCTACAGCCTCTAATGGTACAGCCTTCCCCAAATATTTACTCCCTCCAGGTGCCAATACTGACTGAGCTTCCCCCCCGCTAGAGTAATATTACTCCAGCCAAAACATTCCCAATCTACGAAGAATACGGGGCAGAATCCTGATGCTTCTTCCAAAATCTGCCATCCTTCCTGCCTAAAGACAGGGCAGGTGGGTGGAACATTTTTTTAATAGATCCTAGAAATAAGAAAATGGTAGGATCCCTCCCCCTACCTTAAGTACCCTTTATTACCACCACCCCTGGCCTGACATCATGTCTCCTTGGGGAGGGGCCCCTCAGTCTTAAGTTATGCCATCCCTCCCCTTACAGGTCCAGGGTTTTCTTAACTTACCCATGCCTCGAGCTGGACCCCTCTCCCATTCCCAATAAATACAGTATAAAACTTATTGGGAGAAATTAACGGCCACAGCTTTATTTATAACAACAATATGAATATAATATTTATCCCCGATTAAGGATCCAGACAGATTGGTCCACCCACATCTACCGGAGCTCTTGGGATTCCCTCAGCTCATTCTTATCTAGCCATTCAGGACCTTATCCAGAATGGCATAGAGCCCCCATATGGCATGTTATCACGTCCGCAACAGCCTGGAATAGTACTGCCTTTCCCAACTAGCCATTAATGAGGTCTGAGACCTCCCACCAGGACCCAATACTGACTGAGTACCCCCCCCCCCCCCCCCAGAATAAACATTATCCCCATCACTAACAGGTTAATTTAACGAGCCTTAAAATTGCCTTGTGAGTCGACATTAACCTCACTGCCTTTTCCAGCGTACCTTGCCATGCAAAAATAACGCTAAAATCAGGATATTTTTCCCTATATAAGATAGGGGAACTCATTAAACAGGCCTTTCAGCCCCCCTTCCACGTCCTCATGCCTTATTGCCACCCCCTAAATCAGCACCTTATTCAATTTCTTCCTTGATCTGCCCACTGCTGCATCATTTTTAGCCCCACACCAGCGCACCTAGAAGAAACCTCCAACCATCATAGGTGTAAATTGTGACACCAACTGCACTATGTCCCTCTGCATGTTCCTCATTGAATTGGACTGCTGCCAAATCGTCCCCCCTATATGCAGCAAAATTATATCAGGAGGGACCCAACCCCTCTCCCTATGCAATAACTCAGGAAGCAGATGATCCCAACACATGCCCCTACTGCCAACCCATGACATCCTGGCAAAGTCTGCCCTTATCCCCAAATACCTTTCTCTTGGCAGGCGCTCAGCTCACTTCCCTGCCCAGTGAATATATGAATCCCCGCACAGCCAGACTTCAAGCGGGACTTGACCTGATAAAAAATCAACCACTGCTCTCTTTAAACAGTTTGTACAGGGTCTAACATAACCCTTAAAAATGCCCTCAATGATCACCTGCTCAACTCTTTTATAGATGCCTCCCCTAGGCCTAACCTCACGGCTTCATATGCCGCCAAACTCTGAAAGAATGGAACTTGATTATCAAGTCCCCAAAACCCTAGCTCTGCCTATTTCTTCAGATACCTTGCAGACTGAAAATGGGACACTGCAGTCCCATCCTCATGTATGATAAAGGACTGGGCACCATCATGGGGTCTTCACTGCCCATACTCCCCCACTTGCCTTACCAGACAGATCACCCTGCCCACTATCCACTCTAGGTGAACCCATTTCCCTTTTCTTGCCTGGTCCGTTTTTGACCTCCTGATCCTAAACCGCACCAAACCAGCATCCCAATCTATGTCCTCTCTTTTCAACCCCTCCTCCACTTTCTTTGAGATGCTTACTATCTCACTAATGTGCATTGTACCCAAACAAGGCTAGGAATAATGCGGCATTGGCAATTGTGCTTTCTATTTAGAAAAAACATGCTTTGCGTGTTGCCCCTACTATATTTCCAGCGTTGCTGCCAAAGCTGGGTCCCTATTGTCCTTAGATCTAGCTGCTCTTTTCCAATCTGCCACTATCCTGCATGTCATGAAATCCTTGGCTGCCTCTATCGTTGAGTCGTCTATCATCTGTTCTTTACTTAAACGCCATTTCTCCCAATCCCTGGTGTAAGCTGACCACGTACCCGGGACTATCGAAGTCCTCACCAGCTCTATCACTCCCATACTGCTTCCTGCCGCAGCCTCCACGGGCAGGACTCCCCCATCATAGCCGCTCACTGGGACCAACTCCAGGAATGTCACAAATCGTGAAACGGATCTGCTATCTTGTTCTCCAATCCCGGAACGTGCCTTTACAAACTATATTTTATGATCCTGGCACTTTAGGATCAGCAACCTGAGCAACCGGACCACCACCGGAGATGAGGTAGATACCCTGTTCACGGTCACCACCACATCCATGTTGTCCCTCCGAAAGATAACCTCCCTATTAACCAGCTCCATCCCCCATAGCTCTACCACCGCCACCAGCGGAAAGAGCTCTAAGAACCTTAAGTTCCCTATACATTTCTACTGCCCCCATTCGCTCTGCGCATCATTGGCCCTTAAGCAATGCCCCAAAACCCATGGGTCCAGCCGCATCCATAAAGAGCTCTATATGCCCACTCTCCACTACACCTTGCAAAGCCACTGTACAACAATTGTATCACCATAGGAATGTATCCCACAGTTGCAGGTACCCCTTGACTTTCTTTGATACCCTGATAAAGTGATTTTACCTCTGTCATTGCAAATGCCAGTCGCCTCCCAAATGCACTTCCCATTGATAGGATCCTGGTTGTAAGGTTGAAGTAGCCAAGCAGGGACAGGAACTGCCTCAGTGTCGTCCGTTAACATAGAATAACACAAGAATTAACACAGTTAATAGCACGTGCGTTAAGGAGTTTGAACACGTTACCATTGTTCTTAAAGGCGCAAGCTATACAACGATCTCCCTAACAATTTTGTTTCAGTTACTTTGCACGTGTTTATGAAGATAATGTTTTGTGAAACTCCAAATTCATAATCTTCTTCATAACTTAAGTGCTATTTGATATACCGCCTAATAAATAAAGAATGATAAATACTGTGGGGGGTTTATGTCTGCTATGAAAAATTAGTCCACACATATGACTTTCTAGAGAGCTAGCATGTCTGTGATATACAGTAATCAAGGGGTTACTATGTGACTACTTATTAGTCTCCTAGACAACAGAAGGGAAAAACAATGAAGGCGTTAACCTGTGGTTGCTAATTAATCTCCTAGATGGGTATATGTATATATATATATAAATATATATACTGTACCTCCTTGTAAGTAAACACTCCACTCCCGATGAAGCTCCAGCAGGGAGCAAAATGCCTCAGGTTTTAGATGACATCATAGTGTAAGTGCTAGCACATACAGTAGCTTAGACAGTGAAGCCGGAGAGTTTTTAAACATCAGTTCATTACATTTAGTTTGTTTAGAGCAGGGGTATGAAACTCCAGTGACTCAGTCAACGTCATTATTGAGCCACCTGTGCTGAAGCAGGGATATCCTGAAAACCTGACTGTTGGTAGCTCTTGAGGACTGGAGTTGGCCACTCCTGCCCTAGCACATTATGGAAGCATTACTACCGTAGGATACAATACAATATCGAAACATAAGGTGCATTTGTTTACATTAATCAACCTGAGACACTGATCGAGCCACCTGTGCTGATGCAGGGATATCCTGAAAACCTGACCTATTGGTAGCTCTTGAGGACTGGAATTGGCTAGTCTTGCTTTAGATCAATCCAGTTGTCATGTGAGAGGCTTTTCGACCCATGTACTAAGATCATATATTTTTTGCAAAATTCTGTATCATAATTATAGTGTTAAACAAGTATTACCAACCTTCATAAAATGTGCATCCTATGTGTGAAGACTTCATACATTCTGTATGATGCACTATTTGTTGTTTTAAATTATTATTGTCGCATCGCTTAATGTTGAGTACAGTACCTGATTGCTACAATTTAAACGAAGATAGAATTACAGTATGTGTATATTTTGTATTTGTAACTAGTGTTTGGGAAAAAATATATATGAATAGTGTAATATTATTTGTAATAGACATACTGTGAAAACAATAAATTTGTTGATAACCTATATAATGCTGTATCAAATAAATTTATGGGGTTGATACATAGCAACTTAATTCTGCGCTAATACTATTAACATAATTTTTAAGGTTTACAGCAAGTTGAACTTGGCGGGTGATTTTAGCGCACTTTCTCCTTTTTTTAGAGCACAGAATTTATTAAATACATGCCACTCATATCTGTATGCCTAGCAGTCATTTTCTGTGCTCCAGAGAAGAAGAAAGGATTTTTTTTGTATGCTGCCACAGCAGATGGGAATATTTCAGGTTAGTACGTATGCTCACACGAGCGCAATTTAAATTTACATTTGCCAGCCTGTAGATAGTCCATGCACAACTCGTTGAGGAAACACAATGAAGAAAGGGCCGCCTCTGCTCCTAGGAGCAACCACAGCTCCTCCTGGTCTCAGTTCCGATATTCAGCGTGTGGACTTGTAGAAAGCCTTCTTAATTTAAAATGATACTGACACATACAGTATATCCTGCCGAAGAATGTCCGATTTAAAAGCAATGGCCCTGCATGCTGACCGAGGCAAAAGATCCACGAGAGGAGTAAAAACAAACAGTGCACTGCAGCAAGAACGAGGAGGGCGAATGTGTGGAGTTCATCTAAAAAATATATATTTATTGATTAAGTCATTAAAACAAGGCACAAAAATACAAGGTTTTAATGGCTTAATCAATAAATACTGTACAGTATATATATTTTTTTATATGAACGTCAAACCTTAGCCCTCCTCGTTCTTGTTGCTGTGCCCTATTTCTTTCCTTTTACTCATCTTATTAAAGGATATGTGTTATAGAAATTAAGCTAACTACAGTATTATTTTCTAGTGTGCATGGTGGAAGGGATAGCTGTCACCTTGCATGTTTTGATTTGTATGCTAGAACACGTTCCTGCAATGCACTGTCATTTTCCAGCAAAACATTCTCTGGAAAACAGTTCCATCCTTCAAAGTATGCTACTGTACAGTATGTAATCTATTAAAAACCCCATATTGCCCTATTTGGAGAATCACCATGAAGTACAACAGTTGTAATAAATAGTCTATTTATATTTAACTTGTGTAGTCAATACCTATGATTTATATTGTGCTGTTCCCTACATAAACCAAGAGTTGAATTACAAGCATTCATCATCTTAATGTTTTCCTACACTGACTTTCAGGAAGGAGTATCGTTTGTCAAAATTATTTGTGGTATTTTAAAGAGCTTAAGTATTACATTTCCCTTTGGATGCTATAGACATATAAGGTAGGAGCTATGGTAATATAATCAAAATGTAAATTATATTGAACTGTATGTACTTAGTTTTAACTTTTCAACAATGTCCCTTTAAAGCTTCAGAGTTAAAGCAATTGAGGGTTCAGTTCACTGACTTTACAATTGCTTATTAAACAGTTATGTATACTATGCAATTGTAAGGATGTGTATACATATATATATGAGGGTTCCGCGCTGTCACTAACAAAGGAAGCGTCATATTGTTCTTTTGCCAGTAAGGTCACTGAGTGAATAGTCCGTCTGCGCATGCGCGAGGGAAGCGCGCGAAAGGCAACCAATCTGGAGGGACTTTGGGGGTTGCACTCTGAACTCTGAACTGTGGGAGAGTCAGCTGAGGCTGAGGACCAATAGGGTGCGAGACTCTGGATAGAGAGACAGGATGCGTGTGGGCGGTGGGACACACGAGTGAGAGGTGAAGGAGGAAGGTGGCGGAGCCTCGTGTGCGTGAGCGGAGGGTCAGTGACCCTTCCGCTTAGGTGAGAGACATTTCCCAGCCCCGAGGAGCATTACCCTTGTCATCGTAGGGTGCCGTTTTTGTAGGGACGGCCATAGCAGTTAGGGACTTATCCCATTAGTGCGGGTTCAGCTGCGGGAGTCGCGGATGCCATCTTGGTCGGGGAAATAGACCCCACGGCATCGCGGAGTGTCGGCGCAAGGCTGGAGCAACACTACGGACCCTTTGTGAAGTGGTGTGGTCACCGTAGTGACCGGGAGGTATCGTTGGTTAATAAGTGCACCTACACCGGTCACCTGGCGCTGATCCCGCCTTACTATGGAAAGAGACCTCGCTCAAACCCCTAGATGGAGTAGCGTGCTGCCAAGGGAGTGTTGTGATGGAGATGGGGGAGTGTACCTGAGACAGGTACATAAGGTCCCTTATATTGGCGCACAGCAGACCCTTATAATATACTACTGGTCAGGGGTGAATGAAATGTACAAAGCACAAGATAAAATAAAAAAAGTTTATAAATATTTTACAATGTTGTGTGGTTGTAATTCACTTAGATAAAAATAGACTGGATAAGTCATACTACTACTGGGTATCCCTAGTCGGTGCCAGGTGTGGGATAGTGATCTCATGCCAAATGGCTCAAAATAGGAAGTTTTTGAGGCAGTGTGTGTGAAGATCAATGCATACAAATGTTTACTGATACTCAGCCAAATCTTAATAGTGTGTAGCAAGTCTAGGTTGTATGGTAGCTGCCTGCACTGATGTAATGTGCTGATATGAAAAGGCTAAAGTCCAAAACTAAACAAAGAATTGGCATTGAAAAACGGGACAGGTTTTTCCTATTGATTTGGCATTGAAAAACGGGACAGGTTTTTTCCTATTGTAATTGTAGAGTCACCGGTATATCAGATGGAAGGTCCAGCTGGTGTATGTATCATGATTCTATTAGCTCAAATCACCATATAGAGATGTGGTCTTATACAGGTATACGTGCACTTGTCTTCAGCTACAGTTCTAACCCTTTGTAACTGAGGGAATCATTGCCAGCTGCATATGTATATATAGTTTTTGGGTGAGCATAGGGAGCACTGTCAAAGTTGTAGCAGTGCTGACACCTCTTTAAGTGGGTGTATCAAGGAGTGCACGATCTAAGATATCAAGTGAAGATGCCATGAGAAGCACTAAACATTTCAGCAGTACTGTTAGGTAATACAAAAGTAGTGGTGTGTCGGCACTGCTACAACTTTGACAGTGCTCCCTATGCACGTATACCTGTATAAGACCACATCTCTATATGGTGATTTGAGCTAATAGAATCATGATACATACACCAGCTGGACCTTCCATCTGATATACAGGGTGACTCTACAATTACAATAGGAAAAAACCTGTCCCGTTTTTCAATGCCAAATCAATAGGAAAAAACCTGTCCCGTTTTTCAATGCCAATTCTTCTGTTTAGTTTTGGACTTTAGCCTTTTCATATCAGCACATTACATCAGTGCAGGCAGCTACCATACAACCTAGACTTGCTACACACACTATTAAGATTTGGCTGAGTATCAGTAAACATTTGTATGCATTGATCTTTCACACACTGCCTCAAACACTTCCTATTTTGAGCCATTTGGCATGAGATCACTATCCCACACTGGCACCGACTAGGGATACCCAGTAGTAGTATAGACTTATCCAGTCTATTTTTATCTAAGTGAATTACACCACACAACATTGTAAAATATTTAATAAACTTTTTTTATTTTATCTTGTGCTTTGTACATTTCATTCACCCCTGACCATAGTATATTATAAGGGTCTGCTGTGCGCCAATATAAGGGACCTTTTGTACCTGTCTCAGGTACACTCCCCCATCGCTGATCCCGCCTTCCACTAACTAATTGGGGGCACTAGTGTGCAAGCAACTGTTACACACAGATAATAGTTACAGGACATACTCCTTGGGAGAGTGGCAGAGCCACCTGTGTACGGGACAATTACCCCTCAAAGGTGTGGCCAAGCCACAGTGTGAAATGTTGATGGTAAAGCATAAGGACTCTATGTATGTCATGTGAATGTAGTATTTTCATATTAGTTAGTAGCATAGTAAAAGGTTGCTTGTTGCACAATACAGTTGTATGTTTCTTACTCAGGGTAGATTCTCTACAATGGGGATCCTGGGTAAGTGGAGGCGCTGCACCATGATACTAGAGGGTAAGACCCCAGGCTCCCCAACAGCGGAGGCTTAGAGCTCCTGGAGCCGCAGGTAATCACAGCATCAATAGTTCCTTTGTGCAGGGGTTCACAAAAAGGGCTATACAATCTTAACCTGAATCATCCCATTAGGTTGACACATGTAACGGGTGCTCACCACAAACAGGACAGAACCACAAGGCTGAGGTGGGGATGTTAGTAACCAAGCACCAAGCAACAAAGCAACCAAGTCCGGAGTGCAGAGTGAAGGTCGTGTAGCTGGGTCAGGGTAGTAGAAGACAGAATGGTTGTTGTACTTGCCGTGGTCAAGGGTAGGAGAGATCAGATAGTCGTAGAGTAGTGCCGGGGTCCAGGAATATAGAAGGTAGAAGTCCAAATGCAAGCTGTGTCCAGGGGTCAGAGAAGGCAGAGGTCCAGGTACAAGCCGAGGTCAAACAGGAGCAAGAGAAGCAAGACAAGGTCAGACAAGGCAATAGCAGGGCAGAAGGGTGTTTGAGGCAAACACTAGTTACACAAACCGGAGTTTAAGCTCAGCCAGTTTGCAGCAGGGCTGGCTGAGCATTTAAGGAACAGGCAGCTAATGAAACCCGCCGCTTAGACATATTCAGTTCACTGATAGGCAGGGGCGGGGAGAAGTTCAGTTGAAAAATAAGTGGAGATTAAATTAACCCCTCATGTACCCATGGCAATGTGGTGCCTATGTGTAGCTTGTGTGCGGTGTGCATCAACCATGACATCATGGGGGCGGAGTTTGAGCGTGGTCCGTGCGGTGTCCCCCAGCCTAGTAGCACGGCACTCATCACCCGTCTCATCACGGGTCGCGTCACGGAGGTGGGGCCGAAGGCCGATCCTCACAACACACTTGATGCACATTTTCCAAAATCTCGAAGTAGAAAGTAAATAATTGCTATTAGCTTTAACAAAGCTACAGTATATATTTAAACAGGTTGTCATATTGAATCGTATTGATTAATATACAATTATATATGAAGACTAGGGGCCTATTCTACTAACTTCGATAAAATCACTGCTATCTCGAACAGTGTGGCATGACCCCATCGAACGGTTTGAAATTTGCGTTATCACATGGTACTTCAACCAATCGGATTGTGAAATATACCACGTGGTACACCCCCAATCCGATTGGTTGAAGAACCATGTGATAGCAGCCATTTTTTTTAAAGGATGTGACATCATCCCTCTAAGAGAGGCCTGCACAACTCCAGTTCTCGAGGGCCCCAAACAGGCCAGGTTTTCAGGATATCCCTACTTCAGCACAGCTGGCTGTGTGACTGAGCCACTAACTGAGCCAGCTAAGCTGAAGTAGGGATATCCTGAAAACCTGGCCTGTTTGCAGCCCTCGAGGACTGGAGTTGTGCAGGCCTGGTCTAAGATAATGTCACATCCTTTAAAAAAAAATGGAAGCAATCAGAATGGGAGTCTACCATGTAATGCCTTACATGGTATATCTCACAATCCGATTACTTGTAGTACCATGTGATGGCAGCCATTTTTTTAAGGATGTGACGTACCTCCCTTTAAGATGACATCACATCTTTTTTTTTTTTTTTTAAACTGTCACATGGTACAACAGCTGGATTGGGGGTGTACCATCTGACACTCAAATGTGACATCACAGGCCTTATATAAGCTGACGGGACAACACCCGCCTAATTGGATTACAACTAAAGAATACAGAAGAAAAGAAAAGAAAGAAGAAAAGCATGAAGAAAGAAAAAAAGAATGACGAAGTCACTGGGGAGACATCTCTTCAATCAAGATTTGATCATGGACTTGGTCGCATCGGCTGTTGAGGATCATTGCTTTGAGGGTCAAGAGTTGGTGCTCATGTAGGACGGTGTTGAAGACATCAATGGTAAATAAAATACAATCAATGTTTTTCTTAATTGTGTATTTTTATTTTTAGCTTGCCCATTAACTGCCAATGTGCTTATTTATGCCCCTTTCAGGCTATAGATAAATACAGTGACAAGCAACGCATTTTTTGGCAAATGTTTGTTTTTATCTAATTGCTATGTTTTGTATCTTTGGTTCTTATTTATATTTAATTGTTATGTTTAGTATTTTTGGTTCTTGTTTTTATTTAATTGTTATGTATTTTTGGTGCTTGTTTTTTATTGTTATGTATTTTTGGTGCTTGTTTTTTTTATTGTTATGTATTTTTGGTGCTTGTTTTTTTTCATTGTTGTGTATTCCTGGTGCTTGTTTTTTTTATTGATGTATATTTTTGGTGCATGTTTTTTATTGTTGTATATTTTTGGTGCATGTTTTTTTTAGGTTGCCCATTGACTGCCAAACTGGCAAATCATGTCCATGGTGTACCACTGTGAAAATCAATAGGTAGAGGGTGGGGGTAGTTGCCCCAGGGATGGTGGTTAGGTGTCCTGGGTGGGTAGCAGGGGGGTGAGGGTTATCCCCTAAATTACTATAGCGGTTACTAAACGCTAAGGTGATTAAAGGGTTTGGGGCCATTAGTTTGTTTTTTTTATTGTACTGTTGCTGCCCATGGAGGACATGGACGTGAAAGACGGTGATGAGGACGGCCTTCATCCTGGCAGCGGTAAGTGGAACTTTTATTTACTTTATGCTGGCTGGATAATGTTTTAATTTTTGAGCAGGAGTCAACTCCTTACATGTGTGATGTGATACTCCTTTTCATGTGATTTTGATGGCATCAGGCAGGGTGGGCCCGATAAATTTCATGGATGAAAAGGGGGGCTCGGCATAAAAAGTTTGCTCACCCGTGAGATACTGTACAAAAATAACAAAGGGATGGGCACACCATAAATATGCAAATGTGTCTTTTATTGGCCCAATGTTTAAACTACCCTCTTGAGCTCTTGATAAAAGCTCCAGAGGGTAGCTGAAATGTTGGGCCAATAATTTTTTTTGCATATTTATGGTGTGCCTAGCCCTTTGAGATATATATATATGCCCCTGAGAATTCCACCTTTAAATTCCAAAAAGGTCTATCTGTCGCCCATATAAACATCCGGAGCCTGCTGCCCAAACTGGATGAACTAAGGGCATGGTGCCTTATGCATAAACCTAAAGCCATCGTTCTTACAGAAACATGGCTATCCTCTAAAACCCCTGATGCACATATCGCCATTCAGGGATACTCCATTTTTAGGAGAGATAGGTCAAAGAGAGGAGGAGGGGTGTTATTTTATATTGCAGACACCTTACAATTTACACTGTTACATTGCCCACCAAGTCCACCCTCTTTTGAAACTCTAGTTGGCAAAATCTGCCTCCCCTTTTCTAAGCCCATCTTGCTTGCTGGCATCTACCGCCCCCCTAAAGCCCCTCTACAATCCTTGACTGATATCACCCAATTTCTTGCCTCCATTTCCTCTCTGAATGAGAAGAGTGAGCTGCTAGTTCTAGGGGATTTCAACTTCAATTGGCTTGACCCTAAAAACCACAAAATCCAGATACAACTCAAGTCACTTAACCTATCACAACTCATTTCCCAACCCACACGAATAAACCTGAAGTCGCATAACCATTCCTTGCTAGACTGGATTCTCTCCTCAAACCCCAGCAGAATCCAATCCTCTGGCATCCTTCCTGATATTTTCAGTGACCATGCAATAGTGTACTGTGTAAGGAAAATTAAACCGCCCCATTCAAGCCCTAAAGTTCTCCTCACTAGAACATTTAAAAACTTTAACCCACAACAGTTTCTGGATGACCTTACCAACTGCCCATGGCACAGAATCGATTTAATTCCCGACCCTGATTCTGCGCTCGACTATTTCCAATCCGAGTTCTTAAAACTCTGCGATACCCATGCTCCACTACGCAAAATAAGGGTACGGGGGGCCCACCTTCCATGGGTTACACCTGACCTTATAGCACTCTACCAGTTCAGGGATGCCTTGTGGAAAAGCTACAAAGTAACTGGCACTACCAAGGATCTCAATCACTACAGATGCCTGCGGAACGTGTGCACAAGGCAAACAAGGTATGCAAAAGCACAATATTACTCTGACAATCTCCACCAAAATACATCAAACCCAGCTAACTTCTGGAAGGTTATCAACAATATATTCCAGCCTCCTAACCATCAACAACCAAGTAATATCACTAAGGGGGATATTACTCTGACAAACCCCACTGACATTGCAAATGCATTCAATGATTACTTTGTGGGGTGTGCCACTAACTTATTAGCGAAACGCAGCACAAACCCCAAACATGAATCTCATCCTGGGAGTATCCCTACAGTCCCACCCCCTCCCAACACTGCCCACAACTTTCAATTTAGCCCAGTATCTGAAGAGGAGATTACACAAGCGCTCCTCAAACTAAAACTAAGTAGCCAATGTGGACCCGACTTACTACAATCTAGGTTCCTACGACTTGGTGCCCCAGCCATTGCCAAACCAATTGCGTCCATAGTCAACTCTATCCTGTCTGCAGGCCATATCCCTAAGACCTGGAAAACTGCCAGAGTTGTCCCAATCTTCAAAAGTGGGGACAAAAACACTGTCTCAAACTACAGGCCAATCTCACTTCTCCCAATTCTATCCAAAGTTATGGAAAAATGTGTCCACTCCCAATTAAGCGATTTCTACACCAAGACAAATTTCCCTAGCCAATTCCAGTCTGGGTTTCGTCCCAAACACTCCACCGTAACTACCCTGCTAAAAGTTTGCAATGAAATCCAGTGTGGAATGGAACGGGGACAACTCACTGGTGCAGTATTCCTAGATTTTGCAAAGGCTTTTGACACAGTTGATCATGTTATCCTGCTTAACAAACTCCAGAGCTCTGGAATAGGGAAACATGCTTTAAACTGGTTTCAGTCCTACCTATCAGGAAGATCCCAACATGTGTCCATCTCAGGCTCTAACTCCAACCCCCTGGATATCACCTGTGGTGTGCCGCAAGGCTCTGTTCTGGGGCCCCTACTCTTCTCAGTGTTCATTAATGATCTTCCCACAGCTTGTAAGGAAGCCTCAATACACATGTATGCAGATGACACAATCCTGTATGCACACAGCCATAGCCTCTCTGACCTTCAACACATACTTCAGTCTGACTTTTTGAGACTCGAAAACTGGATTTCCCAAAACAAACTGTTTTTAAACACTGACAAGACTGTAACAATGGTATTTGGGACCAAGACTAAATTTGTAAAGCTTCCAGTGACTGAGCTCCTGATTAGAACCAACGCTACCACCACCCTAACACCTGTCACTAGTTTTAAATACCTGGGCTTATGGTTTGACTCCCACTTAACATTCGGGATGCACATTGATACCCTGACAACCAAGACCTATGCCAAACTAGGGGTACTTTACAGGAACAAATCCTCCCTAAGTCTCCTGGTCAGAAAGCGTATTGCACAGCAGATGCTAATGCCAATTATTGACTATGGAGACATAGTATATGGCTCGGCTCCTCAAACCCACCTTAGCAAACTTGACACCCTCTACAATTCAATTTGTCGTTTTGTTCTCCAATGCAACTACAACACACATCACTGCGAAATGCTCAAAGAACTAGATTGGTCATCACTAGAGTCTAGGCGCAAAGTTCACCTTTCCTGTCTCACCCTCAAATACTTTCTGGGCAAGCTACCCAGCTACCTGAACAAGCTCCTCACCCCTACCACATGCAGTACCTATCACCTGAGATCAGACTCCAAAAGACTATTCATGGTCCCAAGACTCAACAAAGTATCCGGACGTTCCTCCTTCTCCTTCCGTGCACCCCAAAACTGGAACAACCTACCAGAGACTCTCATATCCACCACCAGCTTAAGTTCTTTCAAATCTAAGGCTGTCTCACACTTTAATCTGGTCTGTAACTGTTTCATACGCTCATAATATATATTTTCTTTAACTGTGCATGCAATGTCTTGTATATAATGTATTTCTTTTCTTGGGGTTGAGGAGGAGCGCTGGATATAATGTATACCTTGTTCATTTATGTAACTGTATTTGTAACCATGTATTATTTTGTTTTACTCTGTGCCCAGGACATACTTGAAAATGAGAGGTAACTCTCAATGTATTACTTCCTGGTAAAATATTTTATAAATAAATAATATATATATATATATATATATATATATATATATATATATATATATATAAAGTGGAAGCACTGTATGCTGGGGATTATGGTGAAAGGCAGGGTTGCAGACCTGTGAAGAAGGGGGTCATCGGGAAGCGCATACCATGTTAAAACAAAAGACAAGTGCTTATAGTGCAATATTGTAAAGTCAATAAGTGATGTTAAACTGCTAGCTAGGATGAATGTACAGAATACTCACAAACAGGGGGTGTATGAGTTCATGGGAGACCAGGAACCCATTTCACCCCCTAACGACTCCCAGCACAAGCACAAAACCAAGAAACAAAAGACGCATGTCAGAGGGAGACGAGGGGGTAGAACACGGAAAAACAAGAAAACTTTATTAAATAATAAAAATATTTTTAATATCAGCAAGAAAATTCTTACAGCCAGTCAAAATAAAGTTATTAGTAAGGGACTTACTTTTGCCCCTACCATTGGACCTAATAAATTTGGTCTTTATGTGGATGCACATAAATTTATAAGGTCACTTACCTTAAAGAGATTTTTCATGAGCAAAGAAGCAGAAACCAGAAATTGGAATGAGACAGATAATAATAGTACAGATATTCTTAGAACTCCAGATTTGAGAACTCCAGAATATGTACATTCTAAATTTAGACCAAAATCTCAGTTTTTTCCTAAATTTGCCAAGGGAAATCATCTGGATGTTTTCTTTCAATTAGTGACCAAAGACTTAGAAGCCCTTTCTTATAAAAAGAGTGGAGAACATACTAACCTTACAAAAGATGAAAAAATAGCGTTAGAAGAATTGTCATTGGATACAACAATTGTAATAAAACCAGCAGACAAGGGAGGGGGTGTAGTGATCATGGACCACAGCTACTACATGCTGGAGGCCAATAGAATCCTGGGTGACACTAATACATATCAAAAACTCAAAAACAACCCCACAACCCTATATAAAAAAGAATTACAATCTCTGTTGGAGGATGGGAGAAGACGGGGAATATTGGAAGAATATGAATTCCAATTCCTAAATGTAGAGGACCCAATGTTCCCCGTCTTCTATTTCTTACCTAAGATACACAAAGATCTTATGCATCCCCCTGGAAGACCAATAATCTCCGGTATAGGATCTCTGACGGCGAATCTATCAGAGTTTGTAGATAGTTATCTACAAGAGATTGTGAAAAAACAGAGATCATATCTAAAGGATACTACAGATGTAATCCTACTGCTAAGCGATATCCAATGGCAAAACAACTACATTTTGGTCACCACTGATGTGACAGCTCTGTATACATCAATCAAACATGTAGATGGATGCAGAGCTGTCAGGCTATTTCTGGAAAAAGAGGGAAATATTCCCAATACACAAATAGAATTTTTAATCAAATGTATTGAATTTGTTCTAAATAGGAACTTCTTCTGGTTCTGCGATGACTTCTTTTTACAACTGTGTGGGACCGCCATGGGGACCAAATTTGCGCCCAGCTACACCAATCTCCTTATGGCAATGTGGGAAGACCAGCACATATGGTCTTGGGTGGGTCTGGACGCAAATTTGGTCACATGGCGGAGGTATATAGATGACATCCTCTTCGTGTGGAAAGGTACGGTAGAAGATCTCAATATATTTCTTCTGTACCTAAATAATAATGAACTTAACTTAAGGTTCACATCCACCTTTAGTGCCTCTTCCGTGAACTTCCTTGACCTAACCATTTATTTAGAGGACAACATCATCAAAACCAAAAATTATTTTAAAGATGTGGATGCTAATAATTACATCCTACAGTCCAGTTGCCATCTCAATAAGTGGATTACAAATATCCCATATGGCCAATATCGACGTCTTAAGTGCAATTGTTCAGACAACAATGTGTTTAAAGAACAATCGGTGGTACTATCGAGGAAGTTCAGGGAAAGACGATATAAAGAGGATGTTGTCAAAAATGCTTTGGAAAAAACTGTAAAAACATCTAGGGAATCAATGCTGAAACCTTCAGTTAAAACCCACCCAGTAACAGTGTTCATGTGCCATTCATTACACAATACAACAGGGATGCATATAAGATCAATAACATCCTTAACTCACACTGGTCTATATTAAAGAACGATCCCATTATTGGAAAACATCTACCAGATAGAGTTAAAATGTTGTATAGAAAGGCTCCTAACATTAAAAACTTTGTGGCCCCGAGTGCCCTACGAAGACAAAATGCATTTAAACATACTGGCTGGTTAAACCCCTTGAAAGGATTTTTTAGCTGCAAAATGTGCACTGCTTGCCACTATAGTTGTAAAATAACCAACAGTTTTAAATCGCATGCTACACATAAAACCTACAATATAAAGCAGCATCTCAATTGTAGATGTAATTATGTGATATATCTCATTGAGTGCGAGTGCGGTCTTCAATATATAGGGAAAACCATCCGTCCCCTAAAGACACGCATTTTAGAACACATTGGCAGCATTAAAAAGAAACTCACAACACATAGCGTTTCTAACCACTTTTTATTAGTGCACAACTCAGACCCCAAGGGGTTAACTTTTAAAGCAATAGAGCAAGTCATGTCACACTGGAGGGGTGGTAATAGACACTCAGCTCTCCTTAAGAGAGAATCATTTTGGATGTTTGAGTTGCAAACCATGTCCCCCTCTGGTCTGAACCTGGAATTTGACATCAAACCATTTTTATAACATGTCAACCTATGTATTTGATTCTTTATGCATTTTAACGTTCCGTTTCTATCTCCCCTATAGACACCACCTACCATTATGCCCTTTGATATGTGATATTATAGATCCTTTTATGGCCCAATTTTACTTTTAAAATGATTCTTAATGCGTTTTTAAATGAGTTTTGAAGTGAGTTTTTAATGAGTTTTAAATAGTTTGTAATAGCGATAACACTTTTTGAATTCTACATATGTTTGATGTAGAAGATTAACACTATATGCATTTAATACATTATGTTGTTTAAAATTGCTTCTGCACATTACCTATGGTGCCTTATGATATATAATTGGCCCATTACTCAATTTGCCATGGCGATCTCAGTTAAGCCTCCACCATACGATCCCTGTTAAATATCCACCTATGAGAGATGAGCTTACACTATATAAGCTCCCCACATCCAAACAACGTCACTCCTGAAGAAACCGAGAAGGTGAAACGCGTAGAGTGACGCTGTTTGCCCCAACCGGAACCTCTGGATGCGGATGTCGTCACTTCCGGCTGCCGGTGATACGCATTCGTGACACGCACGCCAGCACAGAGGGAAACCTGAGAGAAGTCCCATCCGGTTGCAGAGTTTGCAGAGATCCAAGTGTGATCTATATGCTTTTTTATCATACACATCATGTGAGTTGATTGGATTTGTTTTTACCCGTATTAAATGTGTTATACAGTCTACACTATGTCCAGTATCGTCTTACCTTAAGGTCCTGTGTGGAGAGTACCGGTCTGGTGATATCCCGTTTGCACGGATTACAGCCACCCCTTAAAGATACCTTTATGTGCCAGTATCCACCTCACGTTTGTGAGTATTCTGTACATTCATCCTAGCTAGCAGTTTAACATCACTTATTGACTTTACAATATTGCACTATAAGCACTTGTCTTTTGTTTTAACATGGTATGCGCTTCCCGATGACCCCTTCTTCACTTGCCACAAGGATTGAGAAAGCAATCCTACACCGGGTTACAGCTGCATCCGACGTTTGTATAAGTATCACCATTTATTTTATTATGTGTTTCACAGGTCTATGTTAAAGTAACACTATATATATGAGTGCCACACTTGGTACACTTCCTTTTTCATATACACAGGGTTGCAGACCTGCCTAAGACATGTGAATGCGCGACAAGTGATCTTTTTATTATATATATATATATATATATATATGTATGTATGTATGTATGTATGTATGTATGTATGTATGTATGTATGTGTGTGTAAAAAGAAGAAAGCGCACGGCCCATATTGTAATATTGTTACACATTTAATGTATAAAATGAGGGAAGGGGAAGGAAAAGGGCTCACTCACAAACATAGCATATTAAAGAGCATTTTGTGAACTTTAAAAGTCACCACCAGCTGGAAGGGTCCTCCAAACGATTCCTCCAAGTGAATACTTGTGGTGCAGGAAAATAATCAGCCACCTGTCCGGGGTTATTATTGGCTGAGCTGGCAATGGTAAACAGAATGACTCTCCTGTCTCTGAGCCCTAAGAGACAGGCTGAATGCAATGTGCACCACGTACTGTCAGGCTATAGCAGCAGGGACGCGGTCCAGCCAGCTCCGGTCCCAATATGATGATGGAATGACGCTGCTTCCTTATGACGTCCTGACACGTTTCGTCCCACCAGGAGACTTTCTCAAAGGCTCATAGTATAGTAACGGAGATCACAGCTGATTAGCCACCAGATCACACATGCGTCACAAATCACTGCCAGCACAGATGTACAGAGTGAGAACCCTTAGCAGAAACGCTATCTGGAGCCTATAACGGGGGTCACAGAGGAGACTGCTTTATCCAGTACCATCAACTTTGCAGAAGCAGACTTTGATTCATCTATAGATGCGTATCCTCTTGTCCTGGCTCCCCTTTTATGTGGTCTAAGTTTGATTAGGGAGAGAGAGAGAGAGAGAGAGAGAGAGAGAGAGAGATCTCTATCTATGTCCCTACGTCCCTACCAGCCTCCGGTTTCAATCCTGTACAGTAAAAATAAAAGGCTTTTATGCATCTTGCAAGATCTTTAGCACCAAAATATTGCAAGATTTTAAAGTTCGATATGCTTATCACTGTTTAGTGAATAGCAGTTACGGTCAAAAAAAGCGATTTTGGTCTTCTTTTGGCTTGTCGGACGAATTTTTTTCCTCAGAGTTTTAAAGGTCGTTAAAAAGCCGATACTGCACTGTTATCACTGTTTAGTGAAGAGCAAAGCAGGCAGTATAGCGTAATAAAGGCATTTACTGTGCATTAAGCCACTTATCGTAGGTTAGTGAATAGGTCCCTTAGTGTACTTAACTTCCCAGTGAGTATCTATTGACTTCATTGCTGAAACAAACGAAGACACATTGCAAAGCATTATTGTTGTTAAGAGGAAGTAAACTGTTGTTGGTTCCAAGTATATACCCACCTAAAACCCTCAGTTCTTAGCATTGCCTCACTTAGTGATTCACTCCAAAGACATTAGAGCTATTGATCAAACTTCTACAATGTACGTTGACAAACAGTAATTGTATTTGTTTTTAAGTGTAATACACTTGTTTCTATAGTATGTTAAATTTGAAACAGATCTGTAATCAGTGGAGGTTATGCTAAATCTTATTTGTCGGGGATTCTTGTTGGAAAAAAAAATAATGAGATAAATATTGGAATAAAAAGTCAAAATATTAAGGCCCATATTTACTAAGTGGTGCTATGTCAAATGACACCTTCTAGAGCTGGAAAACGCCTTACAACCCATTCAATGAATGGGCCATGAGGTGTCTTCCACCTGCAGAAGGTGTCCTATGGAGTAGCTTTAGAATATGTTTTTATATCCAAACTTCAACATCAAACTCCAACACCTGCTCCTCAAATTACTGACTAAAACATGAAAGGCGCATAGCATATATCACCCCATACTTTGTTAAGTTGTCTTAAGCTTCAGAATTATCTTTTCAATTAAGTTTCACTTCTATAAGCGAGCACAGGCAGAATACACAGGTTGAACACTTTCCTCTTAAAGCACAGTGGAAGGTTCCCTTGAAATATTGACTTGTTTCTTCCAAATGCGCTCCATCCAATATTCATTCTCATATTGGTTTAATTTAAAAGGTTCCCATCCATTGATATGTGCTGGTGCCTGGTTGCCTAAAATGTAACATCTGACATCTAAACTGTGCACTGTGCTAACTGATCTGCCTCTGCGACTGGCAGCAGCGGGCCCCTGCATGCTTTGGTAGCACAAGTGCAAAGCATAATTGGGCACGTGGTTACGGGTCGCTGCTTTAACTGAGAAGTCAGTCAGCACTGTGCTGCTTACTGGGGTGTGCAGTGGGGACCTGGTGTGGGGCAGGCAGGGGGTAGTGGAGATCGAGAGGGGTGAGAAGCGAGGTGCAACTCTACAGGACTCCCACCCGCTCTCTCAATCCTACTAATGGGAGCTATCATGTGGCAGCGTGGGGAAGAAGGAATGTGTGTTAGTCTTGTCAGTCTGTCTGTCTGTGTCTGTGTGTGTATATCTGACACTGACACACACACACTCTGACACAGAGCCACCGACAACAGAAGGGAGAGCGCTGAAAACGTACAAATCTAATGTTGGTGCCTGAGCCACAAAAAGATAAAGGCCCAAATTTACTAAGTGGTGCTATTTTCCGGCGCTGGAAAATATCTCAAGTGAGAATGCGTCTCATAGAATAGCATCACAAATGGTTCAAAGTGATTTGCCTACGGTCCTAAGGAGAGCTGACACTGGCAGCTGTACCAGGTTTATATATTTGAATAGTATTTTGTCATTACAAATACCACTTAGTTTTACTAAGGTATTAGACATTGACAGGGAGTCAAAGCATGACACGCCCTGTTGCGGCCAAATCGACAATATCTGTAATTCACTTTAATGGCAGGTGACGCTGATTCGGTCTCGATACCGCGGATCATGCTTTGTTGACTCCAAGTCATTGATGTCAGGTAACAGCTAAATATTACATTTGCATTCATCTCTTTATCCCTTATGGCAGGGGAGCGCAAACGTTTTTCCCTGCGCCCCCCTGCCACCAGTTCCTCTCTCTCCGCGCCCCCCCCCCTCTTGGCTTTGGCGGCATCGTCATGGCATAACGTTGCCGTGGCAATGTGACGTCACATGACCTTGCTGCGTCATTTGCCATGGCGACGCATGTAAGAAGCCGCCAGAGCCAAGGTTTACAGAGGCCTTCGCGCTCCCCCGGCACTTAATTTAAGTGCCTTCGGGAAGTGTGCGGGGGCCCCTGTAAACCCCACGCCCCCCGCAGTAAGTCTCGCACCCCCCCCTGTTTGCACACCTTTGCTGCTTTATGGAATACTGCACGAGTGGTGTTTTTTATGGGGGGAAAAGTGCAGAATCCCAAGCAAAGAAATAATGTATTTATATTGCAATCAATAATTAAGCTTTAAATTAAGGAATGTGGTAGAAAAATAATTTATCTGTTTCCGGCAAGTATTCCAAACCTATGACTAATCATTTTAGAATAACTATATAGAGTTTCTTGTTGATCGTTAAAAAGGCTGTGAAATTAAAAACAGTGACTCAATCCAATTGTCTTGTATTCCCTCCCCCCAAAAAAATCTCTCTTTATGTATTGATGTTCTGTGTTATATTGGGATTTGTTGTATTAGCTACGGGAATATTGGCATGCGTTACATCTTTGTGTGTGTATATATATATATATATATATATATATATATATTTTTGTTTTTTTTTCTTCAATCTCGGTCTCTGCGAGATACTTCATTGTCTCTACTCTTGCATACTATGTGTCGATGTCATCGTCACCTCCACAAGTAAGGTAATCATGCTCATGAGATACCTGTACAAATATAAATATTATTTCTCAAGGAAACCATTTGAAATGCAAAGACAAAGGAAAGGGGCTGGATCGTAGTTGAACTGGGTTTACTTAATAGCCTAAAAGAATACTATTTGTGTTAGATGTTCCTGCTTGTGACTGACGTATCCACAGAATTTTCAGATACCTCATTAAACACACAACAAACTAACCTCTTTTTTTTGTATACACAATTTACTACTGCTCCTATCACTTTCCAAAGTTCACCTTAACAAATAATTTCATCAGTGTTCTCTGTCCAAGGCAGCTTCCAATTGATAACCATTGCGGTTTAAATGTTCCCCTAAACACAACAATGTATTCTGCTCTGATCGCACAATGGCCAGTATCGTGATCTCTTATCGTGACATATGGGACATAGAAGGAACGACATTGATTCTTGAAAGTAGAATTATATTTGGCAAATGTCTGGCTGGTAGAAGCTGGTGTGCCCTGAAGGTGTAGCAGCTGATTTACCATCTGTCATAAAGACGGAAGCGATCTACCTGTCTGTCTCATTTAGCAGTATAATTAAAGCATGTTGCGTGGAGTAACCGGGACTCAACACCTTTATCTCACGCCACACAATATGCTACGTATAGATGCTACATGTACCGGGGGAATATTTTTTTTTCCAAAGTAGATATTGGTGGGTTGCGCAGGGGGCGACGGCACAATAGTTTGTTTTTTTCTTTCATTAAACATTGATTTAAGAGAGAAAGACAATAAGGGCACAATGAAACATGATTGCTCGGAAAAGCAGTACACAAGATCTAGTCCTTGGTTGGTAAATCATGAACACATTGATTGTATTTGTTCTCCCAAGGGAGTCGAGAATAAAAACCCCCACGTCTTAACCCATCCATATCTCCCTGCATACCTACATGTAAAAACCTTCCTTTTCCAATGGTAATGCATCCGTACACAATTTTTTCTTGCTATCACCCCGTCGCTCCGCCTCAGTTTTTTTGCCTTCAACGGGGGCCCCACCAGCCGGTAGGAGAGCTCTTAAAAAAGGCATGCTCAGTGAGGGCCGGAGGGAAGTCCTAACGAAGAAATCGGATTAGCGCTGTCCCAAAAATGGAGGAGAAGTCCTATGAGGAACTTCAACCAGACGAAAATCCCTAATCGTAGCCTCACATACCAAGTGACCTGGAAATGTCAATGCGATAACCGAGCAGACATACAATGGGAGGCCTGAGACAGCGGAACTGCCCCGATTACCAGTGCTCGAGTTAGAAAACAGGACTTGCAAAAAAAAGAAAAGAAGAAAGTACCTGGCGTGGGGAGGACTCCAGGAGGAGACAAACATGAGCTGATACACACCAGACATGAGATGAAATGGGGAGGACCGAAAGAACAAGGCGGAGAGCCCAGTCGCTACAATCAGAGGGAAGGCAGGAAGTCGGGGAGGGGAATGCACTGGGTCAGCGTGAGGTAAAAAGGGGATGATACAGGGTGAAAAAAAGCCAATCCTAATGAGAGGAAGATGCATCGATAGGAGTAGCGAAACGGGGGATAGGTCCTTGTGAATCGCTCACTATGGGACAGTCGAGCGAAGGGCGAAGAAGAAGAAGAAGAAAACGAGGGGATGCTTGGAACCGCTGAACGAGAGCGCTCTAGGGCTACGACAAAGCGGGCGCAGAAAACCAGGGGATCGACGAATACATGGTGAAATGCAACCCACAGGGGTCGAGGGGAGGGAGTTGCGATGTACAACAGAGACGCAGAATAAGGCCGTGAGCTACAAAAACACGGCATCGGGAGGGAACTACCCAACGAGACAGCGTAATATGGTTGCTATCACGTAAACAAATGGAGTAAACTTCCTGCGAATCTACCGTTAGGTCTAGCAAGGGGATAGACTGCATATGGAAGACAGAGTAAGAAAGACTGGGAGCAGGAAGACAGGTAAGGAGAAGTTTCATTGGGGTAGCTGCTAAGGGGGCAGTGGAGCCTCACGAGAAGAAAACGAGAGGGTCGAGACGACGCAGGATGGGAGATAATAGGCAAAGAGACTCAGTCGGGGTGACATCAAGAAGAAGCAGAGTGGTATGCTCGCCGGACCTAAAGCAGAGGGCGTCATCCGTGAACTGGATAAAGCAGACTCGGAAAGGTCCTGCACGAGCCTGAGTGACGCATCGTAGAGACCTTGTCGCGGGAACAAGTTGTAGTAAACCAATAAGCACTCGCAAGGCCCTTGGCGACGGAGAAAGGCTTTAGAGGCGGAAACCAGTCGCAAGGTACCGATAGCGTTAGGACCCCAACAATGGCGGCACACTTAAAAGGACGATCAGCGACGATTAGAGATGACGAGAAGGATAGGGAGAACGTCAATGGCACGGGCCTGGTCAAACGAAAGACCCAAGGAGGATTGAAAACTGGGGGCACAAGAAAAGGTTAGAGGTGGGTGAAGAGCATAGCTGGATGCAGGCAACCAGGTCTGGTCTGCGAGAAAGGGAAGCACAAGACTGGACAAATGAAGAGGCAGCGAACCTAATGATCCCGGGACTTAGAACGAAACACGAGCCCCAGATGGGCAAAGCAAAGGGCAGAAGAAGAAGAAGCGTAGCAGAACTAGCGATTCTCTATCAGAAAAGAAGAGACACGCGGCAAAGCAACAAGTAGTAGGACATGGGGAGCAATCGTGCGGGGCTTTGACAGGTACAGGGGTAAAGGGGTGAGTCGCGACACAGACGCAAAAAGAACGCAGGGAGACAGACAACCAACCGGTGCCTGAAACATGATAACCAGAAACTCAGAACTGACGGGCGTAGCTAAATGTACTCTACGAAGAAAAAAACGAAGTCGAGTAATAAGCTACTTACAAAGAGGGATGGGGGGGGGGAGAAGAAAACAGCAGGGAAAGAGCAGCAGCTGCAATAATTCTAATAGTGAGACGCGCAGATACGACGTGAATAGAGAGCGAATGTTGTGTCGAACGGTAGAGCACGCATCAACTACGAAGGGTAGACCGGGGAGATGAATGCGGGGTGGGGCCATGGCTGGGAGGGGCCCCATTCAGAAGGTACCTACCCATGGCGGAGTGATGGAGCGCCAAACGGATAAAAGCATTCTTGGACCGGTACTAAGAGCGCGTGCACAATTCGTTCATGGATGAGAGCGGCGTCTCTCTAAAAAGTAGAGGAGCAATGTAAGCCTCCTAGAGCGTCCGGACGTGGAGGAAGAATAGAAGACTTCTGGTCAATCGTGTACTTCCCAAGAGAGACCTGAAAACAAGGGAAGGAGCGTAGATACAAGGGCAACCTACGGGTACCTCCGAGAGGACGGGCAGTGGGAGCCGTTAATCCCAGATCGCACACCGACAACAGAGGCAGAAAACGAATGGAGGGAGGGGAGACGTGTCATACAGTCACCTTGGCGAGGTCACACGTTGGGGTGAGCGGAGGTCCAAGGATCGCTGCATGCAAGCTAGGCGAGACGTCCCAGATGACTCGCGAAGAATGTGAGAAGAGAGCAACGATCGCGACATAGGGGGAGGAGGATGGAACAGGCAGGAGTACAACAGATTATGGAACTGGCAGATCAAGAGCTCCAGCGATACAATTGGACGCGTGCAACACTCAAAGGACTAGTGCACGAAGTATGCACAGCACAGCCTTGATGAGGGGTCTATGAGGTGGATTTGGAAGCATACAGCAAGGGGATGGCCTGATCATTCGTATCCTCGGAAAGAGTGGGCACAAAGGCAGAATATAAAAAATTAAGAAAGGCGAGACTAGAGGGAGGAGGGGGCCCAGAGACCAAAACCGTTACTAGAGGTCGCAGGACTGGAAGTTCAAGTCGGGGTAGTACAAAAGGAACGCCGGGGTGGGCAAGAATGGATCTCAAAAAAGCAAGGGCTGCGTAAACCGGCATGCAATAAAGAAGCAGATTTAGACACCTCGTATCAAATCGGAGAAAGACCTTCTCCGTGCAGAAAAACTGGGCTAACAAAGAGAAGTTGCTCAGTACGACCTAAGCGTTACAATCCGTCAATCAATTCGCGCGAGTAGAGAAACAATAGTTTTAAAGGAAGCACAAGTGTTGGGGGAGGGAAGTGAAAACCGAGAGGAAAACTCGCGTCCCGGGGGAAGGTGCGCTGATGAGGAGGCAGAACGGGAAGGGGAATAAAGCTTTCGGCATCAGCGAGTCATAGGTGGCAAGGTAAACAAGATAACGAGTCAGAGAGGCAAGTACGACAAAGGAGTAGAATCGGAGGAAGAGTTTACACCGTGAGAGGCAAGAGAAGTCAGGGGCACCGGATCGCGAACCGGTGTCCCAAGAGGTGAGCTCAGTTGCTATAGCTGCGTACCAGGATAGTGGGATGGTCTTCGCCCCTCCTTATGAATGGAAGCAAGGAGACCTTAAGAAATCAGGAAATGGAGATTGGGGAGTAGACAGTGTCTCGGTACTCGGGGTTACTTCAAACGCAAGCAGAGTTAAAGAAAAATAATTACTCACAAGAAGTGCGTAGAGGAAGCAGATCCTCATGACGGCTGAGTTACGGCCAAAAGGAGGAAGAACAAAAGGCTGAGTGAGAAGGGGAGTAGGACCGAATCAGGGGGGGATTAGTCATAAGTGGGCAAGTACACGGAATCAAAATACTCCCGGAGCGAATGAACAGGAAAAACGTGCGGGGACGGGCTGCTGAACACGATGTAAGGGAAAGAACACATAGGAAAGCCCCACGGCCAGCGCTCTGAGTGCCATACAATAAAGCCACCAGTAAGAGGTATGCCGAAAAAAAAGACCCCGTCCTCTCCCGACGTTACGTACGCCAAACCCACAGCAATGCTTGCGCCCATGATAGGAAACAAACTGGCGACGCGGGGGGAAGGACGTGAACGCATCGACGCCGGCGAAAAGCCAACGTTAACAAGGTTGGCATTGGAAACCCATTCATTTCGGAGTAGGCACCTAATTAGCACTGAGGGACTTATTTAACACGCAGTGCAGGTAGCCCCCTTACAGACTGTCACTTAATGCTGTGTTCCAGTGGTAGAATGTGTCTAATGGGTTAGCACCACTTAGTAAATCTGGCCCTCAGTGGTAATGTTAAAATGAGTGGTGGGGGCCCTAATGATTCGTTTTTTCAAAGCTGTCCATAAATAATATTTATGGAACCAGGTAATGTCATTGCTTCCTAGTCTAATCAATGTTATTGCTTTTTTTCTATTTATCCTATTTTATATCCGTGTTTGCTCATTTTTTTTATACTTGTTCTTGAAGTTAGTAGCGATATCATTGTCAGTGTCATTTATCATTCAGCTCATCGACGTACAAATATTTATCATATGTTTACACCAATCGCTTTGTAATTTGATAATATTGTGCAAGGAAATATACAGTATCATTATCAGTATATATGGTAACACTGCAAAGTCTTGTTCTCAAGTTCCCTTAAAGTTGCACAGTTTATTAGGATTGATATGTTACCAAAGTAAAGAACGCTAAACATTTATTGAAAAAGTTTAAAATTTATCAACAAAATAGCAAGTAATGTGGCTGTGGGGCATTTTGATTTGGTGGCGGATTTACTAATTATGCCCCCGAATGAACTGGCACTGGCACAAAGCGCTCTGCTGTGCTCAGAGATGACTTGGCATGGCACAAATAGTCAGGTTATATTCATTGTCAGTGTCTCACAAGCTGCTGCTGCATCATCCTCTTTCTTCAGGCTCCACTGGAGCTGCCTCTCACTCACTCCCTGCCTTAGCCAAGCATGCCAGACGCCTGATGCGCATGCAGTCGCCCTTCAGGGCCACAGACAGATTTCCCGGTGCCCTGACTAGTGTTATACTGGGCCCAACCCAGTGTTCAGTGGGTCTTGTGAGCCCCCCCCCCATTTCATCACCCTCTCACGAGCCCCCTCTATTCATTTCCCCTCCTCTTCCTATGTATTTTTCTCTCCTCTCCACTCTCACTCCTCTCTCGTCCTCACTCCACGCTCCTTCTTCTCTCACTCTCCCCCTCCCATCGATTACAAACCCCCCACTCTCCCTCACTCGCCCCCGCCCACCCGCCCCCGCCTTGGCATGTATTTGTCCCCCTGTAATCCTCTACTTCCTCTCTTCCTCACCTCCTCTTTTACACACACCCTCTTGCTCTCGTCCTCTCACTCTTTTCCCCCTCCTCAATTACCCACTCTCACATCAATCCCCCTCATCCCACTCATCCCTTTCCCTCCTCCCCCCGCCAAACAATCCCCTCCCACAAATAGCATCACCAAAAAAATCCCCATCCCAACCCCTATCCTCCGATACACCCCAACCCTTCCCCCCTCGTGGCCTCGCGTCCCCCGCCAGATTCCCACCAAATGTTTCCCCCCACTCGGGCGCTCGAGAGCCCCGACACCATCGCCTTACCCATCCCCTACCTTACCAGCCATCCAAGATCCCTATACACAACTAATCGCTCCGCCCCACTCCCCATTCCCCTCACCGCCTCCCCTCCCCACCTCGGGCCGCCCTCGCCTCCCCCTCCCCCCCTGAGCCTTCCACCCCCCCTCCCTCATCCCCCCCTCCTCCCCCTCCCGCGCCCCCTCGCCTACGTCTCTCCCCCCACGACCCACGCCCTCAGCTGCAACCCACCTCCCCTCTCGGTCCCCCATCACACCAATCCCCACCAGCCCTCCCGCACAAACTCCAGCCTCGTACGGCCCCCCTCGCACGGATAAAACTAACATAAACCGTCCCCCGCGCCCCCGTATCCACACGAGCACGGGGGGCTCGCATGGACCCCCAGTCCGCTCCCGCACCATCGTCGTCTCTGTCAAATCAGGTCATAATACCGAATGCGGTCTTAATTCTTCCAGAAGAAATAGTTTTGCACTCCACACGGTTTCTCAATGAAGGCAGAATCTCGTCCCATATAGAACAATGTACACCGGGTAACCAGGAAATCCGGTAAACAGGACGAGCATCAACAACCCATAGATAATGAGTAAATAAATGTTATTAACAACACAGGCAGCCAACGTTTCGGTCCCAGAGTTGGTTGTATAATCCAACTTTAATTTACTTCATTATATTTCCGGTGTGCCTGTCTCATTTGTAACCTGGATTTCACCTTGTTACCCTGTATATATATAATATATAATATAATATATATATATATATAAAATAACACTATATTATCATATATATATATATATATATATATAAAACACCCAACCACAAATACATAGAAAAAAGGCACCCAACCCCAAATACATATATAGAAAAAACACCCAGACCCAAATACATACTGTATATAAAAAAAAAAACACTAAGCCCCAAATACATATATGTTTATTTTTTTTTAAAAACCCACCAAATAAATACAGATTTTCCTACTTTTGGGAATGGTCTCAGGCCTATGCTGCCTCGGCTCTCCCAGGCTGCCAGTCCTCTCATTGCCGCTGTGCCCAGTTCTCCCATCTATGGGCCTTCCTCACTGATTGTCCAATTCCAAACTTCTGATGCCAGCGCGCTCTGGGCCTCTCTCTCTCATGCTGGAGTGTGCTGGAAGCTGAGCCTAGCTTGCTTCTGGCATGCACCGATGTCAGAGAGGGACGACATGCGCCAGCATCAGAAGCTCGGTGTGGGCCAGTCAATGAGGGATGCCCACAGCTGGGGAGAGCCGGGCCCGGCTGAAACGAGAGGACTGGCAGTCGGGCAAAGAAGTTTGGCCTGGCCAGAGGATAGGCCCAACTGCTTCACCCCCCCGCAGCCACAAGGCCCAGGACACTTGTCCCAGCTCTCCCCCTCTGTCGCCTGCCCTGCTGCCCTTCCTCTGATCTGACCGGCTGCTGGCCAGTGGTCCAATTTCCCTGGATTTCCAGGCATTTCCTGCTGTAGGCTTATAGTCCTTTGGCCAAAGGGTTTAATTAAATGACCCTTACTCATGAGCAGATAAGCACTGAAGTATTGTACTATATGTTGTGTCATTTTGTATGTTGCGCTGGGCCTTTCTGTTGTTATTTCCTGGTGTTTGACATTTAATCCAGGCCAGGGGTCAAATTTCATAGGAATTGGGAAATTTCCCAGTAAATGGAAACACTGCTCACAGATCCTTATCCTCACTTACCCTTATACTTTTCACTTCTCTAGCCACATCTGATCTATGGCAACATACTGTCGCGGCCGAGTTTATTCTTACCTTTGCCCGGTCTCGGCCGCGACAGTAACCGGGCGCGCGCCGAGGTGTCCCGGGCGCGCGCCGGAGCCGCGGAGGATCGGTCCTCCGATCAGGGCTTCCCCCTCTCCGGGTCCGCCGGGTCCCCCGGAGCCCCCCACAGCATCCCACACATTAGGAGCAACCCAGGGCTCCCTCGGGGAGCCCTGGGCACGCGCGCCGTGCGCGCACACTCCCGATGAAGCGTGACCGCGCATCGATGACACGCGGCACGCCGAGGGAAAGCAACGAGCAAGCCGGGACACCTCCCGGCTTGCGGTACTAGCCAGGTAAGAATAAAGTGTGCCGCCAGTATAGAAAATCCTCAACGGGGTTGCACTGCAACACGATCGAAAGAGGAGGACTTAGATCAGTAGAAACATGAATTTATCAGTCAAATACTAAGCAAAAAGTCCAAAAAGAGCACAGGAAACCTCCTACACATTTCACACCTGTCTGTACTTTCTCAAAGGTACTCCTTGAGAAAGCACTGACCAATAAATTATTGACAAATAAATCCATATTTTTGTTTACAGTACAGTATTAGCTGTATTAAGATGGTTACCAAAAAACCCTATCTTGATGACAACACATAGTTGCCAACTTTCAAAAATATAAAAGGTTTCGGGATCTGGGTCAGAAATTACAGTTTTGTTTTACAGTACGTCCTTCAAGGTGTTAGACTCTATGTAAGTTAATACGGCCACTGATCCTAGAAATGAGACTTGACAGAGTAACAGTATTATTGAACACCAATACATCTGCTTATAACTGCATAAACCATTAACCTTTCATAGCTTTCCACTATCCGTTCCCCCCTCTCTCTCGTTCTCCCCTCCTCTCTCCCACACCCTCCCACTCACTCTGCCTTCACCCTTTCCCCACCGGGGCTCTATCTATGCAGCAACTGTGTGTGATCCGTCCAGGCCCTACCTGGCCTGGATTTGATAAATCATTTGGTAGATGATATTGATTTAAAGAGCTGTTTTTGATTCCTGTTTTCCGAGATACTTACTGCTGAAGTAAACGGTATTACTTCCTGGTTTTCAAAGGGTATTTATATAGATGTCCAATAAGAAGCCATAACCAATAATGTTGCGTCTTCCTATTGGCCATAGAATTGGCAGCCATTTTTTTCCCCCCTGGAGGGAGATTCAAACCTGGTTACTTCAATGATAAGTATCTCTGGGACTACGGAATTGCCCAAACTGAAAATAGCAGTTCTTGGCTCCAGGGGACTCCCCAGTTCCCATTCTGTAAATTAAAATGGGTGTTAAAAAAAACAACTACGGCACTTTGCCACAGAAGACTATATAAGTTATACTTGTATAATGTTTATGTCTTGCCCATCTGAGTGTGTCCTGCTCTTTTAAAAAATATATATATTTTTTTAGTCTTAAAAGATCATGCACTGGGTTCTGGGGAGAGCTTCATTATAACCTCCAGGACACTTAATATTTACAACACTTAAATCTCCTCAACAGAGCATCAAATAATAAAATACAAAAATAAATAGCGATCAGCACATCTGCTTTAATCTCTCTGTAAATAAAAGTACTTAGACATAATAGAATAAGACACATTGAACAACACATGCCTCTTTTACTTTGGACTTTACAATCAGTGAGTTGTTTTATAAATCTGCTCCTGCTCAAGCATTTAATGTAACATCATCTGAGACTATATAAAATGAAAAGGATATGTATATATATATCATACTGTATATCTGTAAACACCATACAACTAATAATATTACAAGAACCATGGATCATATTATATCTAGTTCTTCAACTGTTTTCTTCAAGCACTTTACAAGTGGATATATTGTAAACACAAAAAAAGAAAAACATTATTGAAGTGCATGGGCTATAAAGTGTCTTTCAGTGCCGGACGGTGTACAGTATAGTATATGTTGAAAAGGGACTTTTAGCCGTTAATGTTAGGTTTATAGGGTAGTGGGGTTAAGGTCTGTGTTTTTAGGCTAATCGGTTAAGTTTTTTTAGGGTAAAGTGTTAAGGTTTTTAGGGTAAGGAGTTAAGGGTTTTAGGGTCAAAGGTTAAGGTTGGGGTTAGGGGATTCATTACCTGTGGTGGCCAACTGTCTCAGCGGTGAAACGGCCATGGCTAATTGTCCTAGCCCACCTATATGTGCCCTAACAAATAAATGCATTCATTCGAAATGTCAATTTGAAGCCTTCTTCTTTGTGGTATGAACCGAAAATGATTGTATAGCTACCTCCCTATGCGAATAATCTACTCTGAACCCTATATTACAGTACATAAATAAAGAAATTATCTATGTACTGAATACTTTCTAGGCAATAAAACTGTTTTTCCCCCAGTTAAATGGTTAATATTAAATTGATAGAATCAAGTTTGTCATGAAGCATCCTAAAATGTTATCGTTTTCACCCAGCATTCCTGATCTGCTCAAACTATGTGAAGCCGACCCAGTTGATCTTCTTTTTGATCTGGGGTTTGGTGTAGACGAACTTGACATCTGCAGCAAAATCCCTTCTCGATTCATCATGAGCCCTTCTGCAGCCAAGGGAATCAACATCCGTGTCTTTGTGGAAGCTCAAAAGAATCGTATGGACATTGAGAATCCTAATTTGTGCGGTAAGTCATATTCACTGGGACTATGTGATAGAACTATAAAATGTACCGATAGAAAAAAACCTTTTTTACTTTAGTACTATTTGTTTAACTACTAAAAATGGCAAAAGTGACACTTTAACCTAGACTTTCCAGCATGTACACATTTTATTGACGAGATTTGGGGGAATTATGTGGGAGATTTGCTGCACTTAATTTGTATTTATGTATATCTTTATTTATATAGCGCCATCCAGGAACATAGAGCTTTACAGCACACGTGACATAATATTATGACACAATATGAATAAGCGTTTCAGACAAAACAATAGGAAAAGGAGTTAGCACTTAATTTATGTAGCACTTGCCACTTTGCATTCTGAACTCTATAACACTACTTTTAATCTAGTTTATCTATTGGTATCTCTCAGTGATGGTGCTAATCAAATACCTCTCTTGAATCTTGTGTCAGATGCTATGCTACTCACTGGTGAAAGTGAGTTAGTGGTACTGTGCCTGAAATCAGGCATGCTTACCCTGTACTAATTTTTCAAAGGTTTACTATGTAAATGAGCGATAATTTTTTTGAAAGCCTGTCATCTTCTATTATTACTGTATAGTTCAGCAACTGACTGTAGAAAAACACAGTACTTCAAAGAAAAAGGCTAATTCTTGCTGAATTACATATGACAGGCCTGAGTTGGATGGATTTTAATGGCTACTGTGACAGTGGCGAATGCACATTGTGGAGTTGTTACTTTAAACAAAATGATTCTCTGTCTGAGGATTTCAGTATCTGCAACCAATGCAATTTTAGCTTGCACTTGTATAATCACTCAATGGCTCAGGAAACCTTGTAATTAGTTATTCACGGTCCCAGATGAAATCCTTTCTTAGCTTATCTGCTATTACTTGGAATAATGTCTGCTTGTAAATTCTATGATTTCTACAACTCATTTATTTTAAGGGCAAGCTGTGGCAACCTTTACAGAGCTCCTGTGTATGCAGTGTAATCACCCAAATTGCTGTCTAGATGTGTCTTTGGGGGGCAGTGCACCTTTTCCTTCTGATAGAGTTTGGTAGTCATTTAAAAAGGCCACTGAGACACTTTTATCAAGTTACTGCTATTGTAAACCCTCCGTTTAAAAATACACCTATGAATTCCAGGCATTTGCAAACAATTAAAGTATTTAAAGTCTTAATGGCTATCAACAAAATAATTAATTATTTGGCCTTTCAGACTTATTTTGTATAGTCTGTTTAATAGTACAGTATGGATGTGGAGAAAGTTTAGTTACATTTTGTTAGATGAAAATAAAATAAATACTGTATTATAAATAGATAACATTGTTTTATGGTCATACACTGGTGTATTCTGAATAATATTACAAACCTAGTTTCTCAACGACTCAAAAAACCTATTAATCCTAATCCTAAACTATACTTTATACCAGGGATGCGCAAACTTTTCTGTTTGCGCCCCCTGCTTGCTCCCCCACCCCCTGCTTTCACCCACCCCCCCTTACCTACTCTCTGGCATGGGGGGCGTCATATAACATCATGGGACATTCTGTTGCCACATGACGTCACGTTGTCATGGTGACTCGTCGCCAGAGAGCAGGTAAGAGAGAGTTACAGTGGCCTCACACGCTCCCCTGGCATTTATTGTAAATGTTGTGGGGAAGAGCACAGGGCCTCTGTAAGCGCCGCACCCCCACCCCTCCTTCCCCCCCAAAAAATGTTGTGCCCCCCCTGCCTTATACAATAGTAATAGTGGGATACTCTGTAAATCATATGAATTCACTGAGTAATCTTTATGTTTTTATTTATGTTTCAAGGCCGTTTCCGCCAGCTGGAAGTCATTGAGCAGGTGACAAGCGCATTTTCGTCTTTGCTGAAAAATGTGCACAGTGTTCAAAACTGTGGGGGGAAAGAAAATGTGAACGCTGGGAACAAATCAACGTTGACCAAAGAAAAATGGAAGAGAGTATACCAACTTCTTAGGAAAGTTTCCAAACAGGCCAAGAAGCTTGACCAGAATTCTATCCAGTGTTCCAGCAAGACACAGCCGTGTGAGAATAAAGAAAATAGAAATGAGATATTAATGGATAAGAATACTGCCAAAGTTTTCAGAAAAACAAGAAGGCATATTCCTCAACATGGCAGTTTGACACTTTTGACAGAGGAGCAACTGCCAGCTGGGGACAATATAGATTTACTTTCCCACAGGCCAAAACCTCAGCGTAACACAACGCAGGTGTTTTCTATACACACACCTGTGAAACATTATATCCTTCAAAATGATATGACAACCAAGAGCAGAATATTCAAAGGTCCTAAAGTACTTTCTAAAATACTTAGAAGGACATCTGGTCAAGACAGCCTTCAGCCTCCAGACTCCTTTGAACTTGAAGAGGTAGGACTTGATTTACTGTATATGTAACTTTTTCAGAACATATCATGTCTTGTACGGATGCAGCCAGACTAAAGTGGTGGGAAATAAAGCATTTTGCCGTTGCTCTGGGCTAAGTGAAAGCAGTGTGCAGCCGCAGCAGTACCTGTGGCTTTCTTCCCCACTGCTGCGGTTGGGTTTCCAGCAGCATTTTCCAGTAGCAGGGAACATTTACCTGGCTACATCCGCACCTACAATACTCAGAAATTATTAGGATGTGGACATAATGTACGTCAGGGGAGCGCAATAATTTTTCCCTGCGCCACCCCTGCCGGCTGTCCCCCTCTCCACACGCCCCCCTGCTTACCTTGGCTATGACATTCTTCCGCCATGACATCATATTACCTCGCAACGCGATGTCACACGACCCCGTGGCGTCACTTGATGCCACGTTACCATTGCAACGCGTCACCAGGAGCGTCTGTACCAAGGTAAGGAGAAGTTTACAGAGGCCTTGCAGCTCCCCCGACATTCATTTAAATGCCTTCGGGAAGCGTGTGGGGCCTCTGTAAACCCTGCACCCCCTGCTGCGAATCTCGCGCCCCCCACTTTGCGCATCCCTGCTGTACGTCACTAAAAATATCATTGATACAAGTGCTGCAGCCAATTTAAACATTCTTAGTGACTGTGCCAGATGCTCTACTGGGAGATGTGTATGTCCTTCTTACTATCCCTTGACCCTTAACATTAACAATGGTGTGGCAGAACAGGTTTTAATAATGGTTCATCAATGGAGAATATTTGGTTTATTAACAGATATGCAACTGTCCCTTAGCAAAAATTTGTAAAAAGTGCTAATTTGCAAAGTTTTAGATTGAAGGCTATTTGTTGATTTGCAGCACTTCCCGATTTATTAACTATTTACAATAATTGAACAATAATTCAAATATTGATGACATTTGCTAAATTCGACACCGACCATTTTTGCTATCACAGCAGTGTTCTCTGAGTGCAGGTGTAGCAGTTATTACACCCATTATCCCACGATGTTGCGTCACTGCTGGCATGATTATTGCAACGGCCCCATTCTATCAAACAGAGCCGTCAATACAAATCTTTACATGTGTTAACAGCGGTAATAACGTCTGCTACATGTGTAGGATGTTTGCAGAGTTTCATATCCACGCATATTTTTCCGTATCATCACCTACATTATCTCCCTAAATTTGACACATTAGGAAACATATGCAAAATGTTTCACCCATCTCAATTAAATAAAAATAGGAATTTATTAAATGGAAGTAAGTTATTAATTATAGTTAGGACAATATTAATTACAGTTAGGTTGTTTTTAGAGATACAAGTTGTGGACAGAAAGTAGTCAATTAGATTCATTGGCCTCTTCTCTGGTGCATATGTCAGGAAAACATACTGTACTGTAGTACATATGTAATGTTTTTCAGCCCTCTCTGCCAGCTAAAGATTATCTCTCCTTGTCTCAGTGGTCAAAGTGGCTTAAAAAAAGGATATAGGTCTACATTAATTAAACATTGTGGCAAAGCTTTAATCAATATTTCTGCAGTAAACAAAAAGGGGGGGGGGAAGGCCTTCTAAAATGAAGTGGAATTGTAAGTTTGTACTTGAAAAAGATTAGATACACGAGGAAAGAAAAGATAACAAAATAGTGCTACACTATACCCCCTATGACCACAACATTTTGACCACTATCTAGTTTATTACTTTCGTTGTAAAGTCATATCAGTAATTAAAAGTGCAGTTCTCACACTTTTTTTTTTACATTGATGGGAACAGCATTTGTTGCAGCTTCGGAGACCTTCTGATTCCCGAGAAACATTGTGGAAAATGTGCCGTCGTTATCATCCCCTCAAGGGGAAACAAAATGGTGATGTAAATCTCCGGCATATCTTGGGCCAATCGGAAGCCGCAACATCATCCGTATTAGCCCCCTATTGGCCCGTATGATGCAGGGATCTTAATACCTGGAAGTAATGGTGGCACCTTTCCCAGTATGCATCTCAGAAACCAGGGGGTCCCTGGAGCTGTAATGTATGCGGTTTAGATCCGTGAACCCCTGTTTCCCATCTTGGTATAAGGCCTCAGACATGGTGCCGCAGAGTGAACAGACAGTGTTCGAGTCCATGTGGCGTGCGGGCGCATGCCAGTGGAAGCGGGAGAGGGCACGCGTTGCGTGAGAAATCAGTTAAACTGATTTCTCAACACGACAGACAGGTCACGTGAGCGGTTCGCCCAATGAGAGCGAACCAGCTCCGTGACATCATTAGGAACCCCCCCAGGAATGCCCCTCATGGCCCGTCTAGCATGGCCAGGGAAAGCACCCGCTTTCCCTCAGCCTCCGCGCGCCTCCGCACGGGAGAAGGCACCATGGGCCCAGCCTAAGAAAGGGGGGAGGGGTTGAGGGAGAGGTTAACTGCTCCTCTATTGACATACCGAAGTCATTTGAATTCCAGATATTCTAACAGCACAGCTGAGGAGATATGCTAGCAATCACAATACTGAGTACAGCAAAGATGTTTGCTTTGCAGGCAATCAATACAGTACATGAAAGAGGCAAAGTTGAGGTTTGTGTTATTATTTGGACTCAGCCTCCCTAAAAATAAACATGGAGCCTGTTGTGTCACTAAACACTAGACCAAGGGTTTTAGTTAACGAACACTATAATTATATTGTGAAATTCTGCAGAACCCCAACTCTCTGTTATAGCATGTCTAAGATTAGATGCATTGTATGGAACACCAAACCTCTCCAATAGTGAGTCTGAGATCAGATGCATTGTAAGAAACTCCAACCCTCTCTAATAGCGCGTCTGAGATCAGATGTATTAAAAAATATTCTGTATTTGGTACAAGTTTCAAATTACCTGGAAATTGCAGGGAAACTTTTACAGATGCCAGGGAACCCTGGTTGAAAAACACTGCACTAGATTGTAAGGATTTTTGTCAGCATTTTGTCAGTGAAAATGGGTTTATTGACACAAAAAAAAATGATATATATATGCTCAGTATTATTACTATGGACTGCCACTAGTTTAATTACAGGTGCACACACTGTTTGAAAGAAACTGTGGCACTAGCTGTCATGAAAACAAATAGGTATTTTTCAACTGTCTGCCACCATATCCTTATACTTTAATTAAGGGAAAACTAATTTGTCCTTGGGCACACCTCTACTTAAATGAGCAATGCAAATATTAAGCCATTAAGCTGTTTGCTTGGTAAGAGAAGCAAATAATCTTATGCACATTTTGTGAGCTATGACTTAAGACAGCGGTGTGCAAACTGGGGGGCGTGAGTTTTGTCTGGAGGGGCACGGGCCGTTGCAGAGGCCTCACGCTCTTCCCCCAGGCATTTCATGTAATGCCAGGGGATCGCGCGAGGCCTCTGCAACAAGGAAACTTACCTTGTTTCAGATGCGTCTCCACGTGACCCCGGAGCGTCATTTGACGCATGTGGAAGGTAGGAGAGAGGGCGCGAGACCAGGGGAGGCCTGGCAGGGGGACACAGTTTAAAGTTTGCGCTCCCCTGACTTAAGATAACGTTCAACAGTAAGAGCTACTGTATTGATGGGACAGGGCAAGAATCCACTCCCAGCTTCACATTGCAAAGCCAGTATACACAACCTCTCACTGATGACATCCAAAGGGTTCGAAATAGCTGTCAGTGAGTAGGTTTACTGGCTATGCATTTCTTATGCAATAAGAATCCGGTAACATTGTATCACTGATGTTTATTTTGTGACTATTCAACACTCATATTATGTGTTGATCTATATATTTTAATATGCTTTTTTACTAAAATCTATTCTATGAAAATCTGCGCTGGTATTGTTTTTCCACTCTCTCTCTCTGATGAGCTGAATCATCTTTTTTACAAGCTGCATTTTTCCACTTTTTGAGCATTCGCTCGTAGCAATAAGGGTTAATGTTCTCCTCATTGCTATATTAAAACACTTAATCACTATATTAACACATATCATAAATATTTTACAGCGCACCTTTGTTCTTTCTATCACAAGGAATAAAGTGAATAATAGTAAAGTAAACATTTTTCCACAAAAAAAAGGTTTATTACATTTTTGCAAAACTACTTTGTTAGACTTTAAAGAATATGACAAATCATTTAGTCAATTACTATATGTTTTTCTTCTCATAAATGTGGGTCATTTAGTTTAATCTTTTGGCCAAAACATTTCAAGTCTGCAACCACTTAATGGTAAACCCAACTGAGCAGGTCCTACACTACTAATTGTAAACTGTGTATTTTGTATCTCTTCCACTGGAAAGAGAGAAGAGGAAACAAAACAATAATATAGCAAATAGCATGGGATGCGTGACATGTATGCGGTGCCTAAGGGGTTAATAACCATGGCTACATCTGCAAATGTTGTACCTGAGGCACAATAAACTATCACAGGTAGCTGTCACTGGGACTCAAGAGGGACTCTTCCCCTTCAAAGCAAGTACAAATATGTTCCAGTTCTTCCTCAGATATGTATGAATGAGTCACTATGTCAATAGAAAAAGTCATGGTGAAAAGAGGTTACAAAAAATAATTATTTTTGTCATTCTGTCCATAACACACATTGTAAAACATGTTGTCTGTCCTAAAACATCACAACAACATACGTTGACTTGGGTAATGACCAGTGGCCAAGTGGCTAGAGATGTGTATCTAAGAAAATACACTAAAGAGTCCCTTTTTGCAGGCGCACTGCAGACCTTTATAGTATACACGGTCAGGGGTGAATGTAGTAGGTGAAGTTAGTTTTATTTCATTCTAATATGTCAAACGTGTAATTAAAACAGTATATAGTGTATATCTATATACTCTAATAAAAATAGACAGCTAACGTCTATTTGGTCTCTACCATGCGTCTCCTTTGGCTCCTATGTACTATTCTATAAGATATAGCAGATGATGTCTTGTTTACTTTTTTCCTTTTCTATTCCCTGTGTTCTTGTATGAAGCTCTCGTACCCTCGATATGTACAGATGGACAGATATAGATCCTATTTAATCTATTTTCCGATTAAGATAGTTCCACCTGGTCCCTCGTTTGGGAGGGTTATATTATTTATGTATACGACCAATGCTCCACTGTAGGAGTCCGTTCCCTGTATCCCTGTTTTGTGTATATAGCTGTATGTTTTACATAGGGAAAAAATGCCGTGACTGGCTGTTTGTGAAAGATTAGAGACTCTACAGGGGGTTATTATAAAACACCTCCTGAGTTGAACAGGTTATGGGGTTATTGGTCTGTGTTTTACATATACGTCCATAGAAGACTGTATGTTATGATGGTGTTTGCGGATCAGAGTGATGATTGCTGAACTAGCAAGTACACTGTACACTGGAGAGGGTGAGTTTCCTACGAAGTATACTTGTCAAATGCACCAAAATAAGGTTCTGATGCGTAGTTTTCACAGGTAGAGTTGAATGTGCAGTCAGAGATAAGGCCTTACTTCTGCTAGTGTTCTACTATCTTTGTATTGTCACCCGTGATACAGTGTTTATGTGTGTCACGTAGGTGCCAAGGAAATAGTATATGCTTTCAGTTTGCTGATGATATTAAATTGAACACAATGTCACTCAGTTCAAAATCACACTACGTTTGTGTTAGTGACAGAATAGTGTTATTGCTGGATCCAGTATTTTACTGGATTTTATTATGTTGGTACATATTTGTAGTTAGAGCCTAGAAATGCCTCATGTATAGTGTATCCTTCGAGTTACACGAACCGCGCATGCGTCACGAGCAGGGCTGTTTGTGGCCGTAGGATTTTTTTGTATGAGCTCAGACAGCGCATGCATCAGAACGGGGTTGTATCGCTACAGCTCTGTGTACTCTGCGTGTAATGTAAGGTAAGTAAGCAGACAGGCGCTGTGCTATATTGGGATCTCAAACATCCGTGATTGAGTTATAGTTGCCCAATTTGAAATTCTCCCTGTACACACTTTGAACAGAAATATGGCCCGCACTAATTCTATTAATGGGAGCCGCGCATGCGTTGCGCGGTAAAATGATGTTACCCGTGTAGTTTAATCACACAGCAGTATAGGTATTCTGGTTAAAACGGAGTCTTATGCTGTATTGTGCAAGATTTCAAAGGGCGGTATGGAAGTAGTGTTAGCACTATTAGAGCGCTTTCCGCGTTTATTCAGGTTGTAGTGTACCATTCAAACTGAGTTCTGGTTGACCGCATACATTTCCCATGGATAATGACACATTCGTATATTGCTCAAAAGAAGTACTGCCCTGTGGCAGTACTGACACCTTTTTAAATGGGTGTATCATATAGGTAGTACTGTTTAGGAAGAGCTATGCTCTATCGGAGCTGCTAGAGGTAGCTGGCAGAGTTAGTTATGAGTCGGCAAAAGACCCGACATGCCGCATGTTTCGTCACTTCCTGTGACTTCATCCGGGGTGGGCGTTACTGCGTTCCCACTCGCTTATTAATACCCGGTGGTTACCATAGCGATCGTGAGACGCCTAATGCCGGTTGGTGGTAATGCATAGGTACTGCATCCTTTTCTGACCTAAGTGATTTCATATGGTATATATTTAGTGTGTAAAAATAGGTAAATGGATTCAGCGATTTTTATATAGTGAAACTGGTACTGGAGAGTATCTCAGAGGAAAGAGTTAAAGACAAAACCCTTGTTTATGCCAGATCGGAGTGGGTGTTAAGTAAATAAAATCCATCTGGCCTACACGCTGCAAGGAGTTTTTTGTCCCCAATCCCCCTGCGTATGCTTGGGTGAATATGGTCTATGCCTGGAAGCTTAGTTGTTCTATCTTTCCTGCATGAGGGTTTCTAACCGTGACGAGAAATGGGGGTGTCCACAAATGCCCCTTATAGATCCCATATGCTCAAGGATGCGCCTTCGAAGTTCTCGTTTTGTCTTTCCCACATACTTTTTTCCGCGTAAACATGAGGGTTGGGAGGGTTATATTATGCCATGACCGGCTGTTGGTGAAAGAACACAACATGGCTGAGTATCAAAGGCTCGTATAAATGTCACCACTGTAAGGCATGCAGCTACATGAAGGAAAGCAGGATTTTTACTAATACCGACAACAGTAAAACATACACGTTAAAAATTTTATCAACTGCAAAAGCAGAGGAATCATTACTTGATAACATGTTTTGCGGAAAAAAGTATGTGGGAAAGACAAAACGAGAATTCGAAGGCGATCCTTGAGCATGGGATCTATAAGGAAGCGCTGGACACCCCCATTCTCGTCACGTTAGAAACCATCATGCAGGAAAGATAGACACACTACGCTTCAGGCATAGACCATTTCCCCCAAGCATCCGACAGGGGAGATTGGGACAAAAACTCCTGCAGCGTGAGGCCAGATGGATTTATTTACTTAACACCCACATCCATCTGGCATAAACGAGGTTGTTGTCTTTAACTCTTTCTCTGAGATACTCTCCAGTACCAGTTTCACTATATAAAAATCGCTGAATCCCATTTACCTATTTTTACACACTAATATTATACCATATAAATCACTTAGGTCGAAAAAGGATGCAGTACCTATGCATTACCACCAACCGGCATTAGGCGTCTCACGATCGTATGGGGTAACACGGGTATTAATAAGCGAGTGGGAACGCAGAGTAACGCCCACCCCGGATGAAGTCACAGGAAGTGACGAAACATGCGGCCATGTCGGGTCTTTTGCCGACTCATAACTAACTCTGCCAGCTACTCTAGCAGTCCGATAGAGCATAGCTCTTCCTAAACAGTACTACCTATATGATACACCCATTTAAAGAGGTGTCAGTACTGCCACAGGGCAGGAGTACTTCTTTTGAGCAATTCGAATGTGTCATTATCCAGGAAAATGTATGCGGTCAACCAGAACTCAGTTGATGGAATACTACAACCTGAATAAACGCGGAAAGCACTCTAATAGTGCTAAACACTACTTCCATACCGCCTTGAAATCTTGCACAATAAGCATAAGACTCCGTTTTAACCAGAATACCTTACTGCTGTGTGATTAAACTAACGTGGTAACATATCTTACCGCGCAACGCGATGGCGGCTCATTAATAGAATTAGTGCGGGCCATATTTCTGTTCAAAGTGTGTACAGGGAGAATTTCAAATTGGGCAACTATAACTCAATCACGGATGTTTGAGATCCCAATATAGCCAGCGCCCTGTCTGCTTACTTACCTTACATTACACGCAGAGTACACAGAGCTGTAGCGATACAACCCCGTTCTGATGCATGCGCTGTCTGAGCTCATACAAAAAAATCCTACGGCCACAAACAGCCCTGCTCGTGACGCATGCGCGGTTCGTGTAACTCGAAGGATACACTATACATGAGGCATTTCTAGGCTCTAACTACAAATATGTACCAACATAATAAAATCCAGTAAAATACTGGATCCAGCAATAACACTATTCTGTCACTAACACAAACGTAGTGTGATTTTGAACTGAGTGACATTGTGTTCAATTTAATATCATCAGCAAACTGAAAGCATATACTATTTCCTTGGCACCTACGTGACACACATAAACACTGTATCACGGGTGACAATACAAAGATAGTAGAACACTAGCAGAAGTAAAGCCTTATCTCTGACTGCACATTCAACTCTACCTGTGAAAACTACGCATCAGAACCTTATTTTGGTGCATTTGACAAGTATACTTCGTAGGAAACTCACCCTCTCCAGTGTACAGTGTACTTGCTATTTCAGCAATCATCACTCTGATCCGCAAACACCATCATAACATACAGTCTTCTACAGTATGGACGTATATGTAAAACACAGACCAATAACCCCATAACCTGTTCAACTCAGGAGGTGTTTTATAATAACCCCCTGTAGAGTCTCTAATCTTTCACCAACAGCCAGTCACGGCATTTTTTCCCTATGTAAAACATACAGCTATATACACAAAGTAGGGATACAGGGAACGGACTCCTACAGTGGAGCATTGGTCGTATACATAAATAATATAACCCTCCCAAACGAGGGACCAGGTGGAACTATCTTAATCGGAAAATAGATTAAATAGGATCTATATCTGTCCATCTGTACATATCGAGGGTACGAGAGCTTCATACAAGAACACAGGGAATAGAAAAGGAAAAAAATAAACAAGACATCATCTGCTATATCTTATAGAATAGTACATAGGAGCCAAAGGAGACGCATGGTAGAGACCAAATAGACGTTAGCTGTCTATTTTTATTAGAGTATATAGATATACACTATATACTGTTTTAATTACACGTTTGACATATTAGAATGAAATAAAACTAACTTCACCTACTACATTCACCCCTGACCGTATATACTATAAAGGTCTGCAGTGCGCCTGCAAAAAGGGACTCTTTAGTGTATTTTCTTAGATACACATCTCTAGCTACTTCACACATCCCTAGGCAGCACGCTTTTTCCAACAAGGGGTTTTAAGAGCGAGGTTTCTTCCACTATAGTACCAGTGGCCAAGTGGCTTAAAAAACATGAGATGTTGTGCCCACTTTAAAAAAATTATTAGAAAGTTATAAAACCTTGGTAACAAGGCTTTTCAGATAGTAATTTAGAAAGGTTTCGTAAATATTTATGATGTAAATAGGAAGGCTTTTTAAAATAAATCTTTTTATTTATTTAAAAAAATAATAATGTGGAATTGTAACTTTCAAGGTAAAAAGAGTAGTTGTAGTCTGGGAGCGAAAGTACTGGTACTCCACATGCCCTGGTATCATCAGACTTTCACCGTGGGTGATGAGGTTTCTTGAAAAAATAGAGTCAAGCACACCAAAATTAAGGAGAATTCATTAAGTAGCAGAACATCTCATTTTAATTACTTTTAAAAAAGGCAGAGTACAGGTAGCATCTAGTGTTTCGGTGCATACAAGCACATTCATCAGAGATAATGGATCAAGGTGCTTGTATGCACTGAAATGTTGGGTGCTACTACAGTATGTCTTTTTGAGTTATTAAAATTACCTTTTTTTGCTACTGTACTTATTGAATTGGTGTGCTTGACTTTATTTTTTCATGATCACTACTTCTTGACCGGATTTCTTGTCTTACCACCCATCTTTAACATTTTTGCATCACTTTAGACACTGGCAGGGGCATCCCAAGTGGCTGGACCAGATTCTATATTTCTTTTATAGTACTTTCTTAGATGAAGATTCTTTACATGTCGAAACGGAAAGGAAATAGATGTTCAGGTCTTCATTCAAGTAAATAGGTCATAAACAGGCCTTAAAGTCTGCTAAGTCTTAGCACCTTTGTTAAATCTTGGCCAAAGTGACTTTATTTGGATGATTCTAGTGTTAGCCTTTTCTTCTACTACCTCATCAATTAATTTAATTTAATTTAGTATCACTAAGCATTATTGTATCAAGGTATTTGCTTCAGTTGTTGCTCCACGTGCTTCAGCTTACGATTTGGGGTGTCAAAAGCATTGGATATTGCGCAGATACATCACATACAGTATTATAATAGGATGTATCAAATGTACGGTACGTCTCTGTGCATCATTTTTCCTCCTTTCTTTTTGCGTCTGAAGCGTCTTTAACTGTTTATAATTCTCTGCTAGATGAAAAAATTGGAGCAATAAGCTTATTACAAATGACGCAGCTTGAAGAACAAAATGGTCTAGGGCGTCAAACATTTTTTCCTGTGTGTTTAATATGGTAACAACAGAAAATATTCTGCAAATTCAAAGACCAAGTACATACATGTATTGCCCACATAAACACTCTACAGCATTCCTTGTAACCCCCTGATTTCACTGCTGTACCTAAGAATATGTTAGTAAAACATAAAAAAAAAAAAAATACAGAGATTATTTTATCAAACATCTTGCGGGATTAGTGTTCGCATAAATGTGATCTTAATTGTATATCTAAAGCCTAAGAGGAAAGTGCAGGCTCCATAGCGTAATTCATTAAAAATTAGGTGTAATCAAGACAAGGTAAAATCATCTCACTCACAAAAGTTGCTAGGACAATCGCATAAAAAGTCTGTGGCAAGGGGTCTTCGTTGGATACGGCGCTGGTAGATAGATGGAAAGCTCATGATCACTGATCATTAGCTAGTAGTAGTGGAACCAAGAGAGGTGCTACACTTTTGCTGGGAGGACCGCTATTCGAATGCACAATCTGGTGCACACCTGAAACCGGAAGCGGATGCACGTCACCAATTTATGAATCCATGAGGTTTACAACTGTCTACCGGCACCGTATCCAGCGAAGACCCCTATCCACAGACTTTTTATGCGATTGTCCTAGCGACTTTTGTGAGTGAGCTGATTTTACCTTGTCTTGATTAAACCCAATTTTTACTCATTGGTTTTATAGATTTTCAAAGAAGGTGGATGTTCCTGTGGAAATCTGTATGGAGTCTCCAGCGTTTTTATCCATACTTTGTTTTTTTCTTTTTATATTTACTTGTAACATATTTGTTTTCCTTGTTTTTCTGTCTTCCCAGCCTGCCCGCCCTGTGTTTTCCCTCACTGTGTTCACTATTTATTGTTATTTGTTGTTTACAGTTTGTTGTCAAATTGCAGTTTGTTTTGTTTGTATTTTCTTGGGTCACATTAAAGCACAGCCATAGGTGTCTTGTGCATCTGGACTTGCCTTCCCTGCCCCATGCCTATCCCACCTTTCCTTCTCCCTCCTCCTTCCCCCCATTTCCCCCCCCCCTTATTTTTTCTCCCTCTTCCCTCCCTTCCCTTCCCTCCCTTTCCCAATCTCCTTCCCCTTCCCTGTTTCCATATCCTTCCTTACCCCTTCCTTCCCTTCTCTGCTCCCCAATAGGAGTGTCCCATTGAGGGTCAAAATTAGAATTACATACTATAAATTTTGCACATCTAATCATCTATCTTATTGGTGCTGTATTTCTTTTTTGTTTAATTTTATATATGTACACAATAGTGTACACAAAATTTGATGTTCAAGCATGCGGACAGTTAGGGAAATACAGATGCAGCACAAAAAGGTCAGAACACCTTCCATTAAAGCTGTATTGATAAAAGATTTGAAAGACGATACATCTGCCAAAGTAGGATTAATAGGGACAATTTGGATTAATGAATATGGGTTCCTAGATTTTATTTGAATCTAATTTTTTGTTTTGTGATTGTATTTATTATTTATATTGTCAGTATGTTATTGTGTATTCTGTATTCTACTGATATGTTTTTTGTTTTTGAGTTGTATTGTATTGTACTGTATTGCATATGTTAATTGTTATAAAAGTGTGGATTACAAATTAATAATAATAATAATAAAAAAAACTGTATTGAATAGAAATAAATCCTTGCCAAATGTGTCTACGATGTTGTATGCTATAAAACATGCAGGAACATTGAGAGATCATTCTCTCATGGTAAGCATTGTAATGATGCTTTTCTCTAATACAATATACAATATTTAAGGAAAGAGTAGCCAATTATTCTGTTGTATTTACATATAACTTTATATTTTGTGTACTTCAGATTCAGAGCTTTGAAGAAGAATCTCCAAGGGGAATTAACCATGACAGCCTTTCAGGTTAGTAAATACAGTACATCCCTCACACTCCAGTTTTATTTGTGAAGAAGGAGGTAAATTCGGCAGTCTAGCACCTTATTAAAATCCTTCTAAAGTCAAACCACCCTAGATAAAACAAACAAAAAAAGGGGGGAGGAGGCTATTATTTTTATAACCCCCATAGCCCAGCTATGACAGTGGAAGAGCAAACTAATGCAATCCCTCATGAGCAAATAAAGCAACGTGCTATTTCTTTCAGGGAATACTGTCCACCCACTTTCTCCTATATTCTGCTATTGAATCACATTGTTTTTCCTAATTTAGCACTAGCACAACAGCCTGATTTCCCTTTCAAAGTGGAGAAAGGTTTGCAGTCCAAACATGAACCATCTGCAGATTTGTTTTGTTTTTCATTTGTCTATATTTGCATGGACAACCAGGTTAGTAGAGATCCATGGAAACCTCACATGCATAGATGACCCAGTCTTGTTTAACCTTAGTTTATATTATTACTTTAACTCGTTAGAACCAGTACTGTTTTTTTTTTCAACTTAAATTTTATTGACAGATTACATGTTTGACAGACATTTCAAAGCTTTTTATCAACAGCATAATCAAAACAATATCAATCGCCCATGTATCTTTACTCTCCGCAGGTGAAGACAGGACAGACTGGGAAGACAGATAGTAGAACCAGTACTGTTTTTAACTTGGTGTTAACCAAGTAGGTGGGACCAGTCGTGTTTTGAACTTAAATTACATTGTTACTGTAGATTAAGTCACAGGTGGAACCAATGATGTTTTTACCATAGCTTACATTGATATATTAAATCATTGGTGGGGCTAGCCCTGTTTTTACCTTAGCTAACGTTATCACTTTAAAAACCTAAGTTTGCAGGAATGTTATAATATAATCAAAGGGACACGCAGACCTACAGAGCATTTTGTAGGTTATGTATTGAGAATGATTCTGTACCATCTTAGGGGCCTATTCTAGTAGCTTCGATAACCAACTCATCGGGATGTGGAGTAGTTATCGCAAAATATTGCTAGGTAGCTATTCAGAAAGCATTGATAAGTTGGTCAAATCGTACGGGGAAGGCATTTTATCTGGATTTCTGGCTCCTGGCCAAACATCGCATTTTTTCTAAAATCATGCTATTCTAGTAGCTCTGATGATATTATCCGAGCTCTGGAACAGAGATTTTATCAAAGATTAATCTCGCCAGCCCAAGGACTTAGAAAAAAAAATGCATTTTTCCCACATCGGCTTGAAGTCGGGAGTCTCTAGAGCTGATAAACATTAATATCGCTCCGGAGACCCCCGGCTTCAATCTGTTCACTAAAAATACATTTACAGGCAACTTCATTAACTTAGCGGCTAACCGCTAAGGCAATGAAGAGGTTAACTACCGGTGCCCGGTTTATTGTGGGTAGCGGGGATGGGTGAAGTGGTATTTGGTATGTGGTGGGTGTTAATAACGCTAAGGTAATAAAGAGGTTAACCTCTCCTGCTACCCACCCAGTAGGCATAAAGACCCACTGCGGGCCAAATACCACCTTCACCCACCCCCGCTACCCACAATAAACATTACAACACAGTACTAGCTAATACACCCATTCATTGTCAATGTGGTTACCTATGCCCTCAATTGAAGCAAAGATAACCCCAATGGGAATGCATGGGCACCCCTTCTACCCCCAACAACTATAGCATTACAGTACAATAATGGGCAAAATTACCATTATCCAGATTTGGATAACAGTGCATTTACCCATGCAAAATAAAACATTATCCAGCCAGCATAAAGTAAATAAAACTTTATCTTAGCCCTGCCAGGATGAAGGTCATCCTCGTCTTTATCATGTGGTAAAATATACCATGTAGTACACTCACAATCCCATTTGGTTCCTCTAACATGTGATGGCAGACTTTTTATTTTTTTAAAGGATGTGACATCACACTTAAAGATGATGTCAAATCCTTTTAAAAACAAATGGAACATGTCACATACTGTAGTACTTCAACCAATTGGTTTGTCCTGTACCTCCCTTGGAGATGACATCACTGTGATGGTGAGGGGTAACCAGGCTCACAATAAAGGTTAACCCTATCTGGTTACCTCTGATCCATGTATTAGGGTTTGGGAGTGTCAGCTCTTGAGCCCAGTGATTGTATGTGCATTCTGTAAAATTATGTGCCAATAAAGAATTTGTGTTTTTACCTTTCCAGGAGTGTGAGCAAGCAGAGATTGCGGAGCTATGAGTTTCAAGGGAGGTTTTACGGAGAAAGTGTTGTCAGAATGTCGCTAGCTAGTCTGGTCCAGAGTTGCTGGATACCCCAAAAATGTACTCGAGAATCAGGTCGGATTCCCGGATACATATATGCACATTGCTCTGGCAAAATCTCCCCTTGAAAACGCTTTGGCGACTCACCGCTAGGATTCCCTGCTTCAGCACAGACCAGAAATGTAAATGGGGCATAGGGATGTGAGGTGTCCCTTAACTTGTCAAGGGGTCCCTAGGTTAAGGGGGATACCAGTTAATTCCCAGGTCACCCAGAACCAATATAGGGTTTCTGAGGTGCTCCAACCATACATAAGGTTGTGAGGAGTTTTAAAAGTCCAAGTCCAGTTTATAGTGTTTGGGGAATATGGCTAGTAAGAAATAAAGTGCAGATTTTTATTATATTCCCCATACCAGAAAGGCTTAGGATATTTTTCAAAGTGTATACTTTTATTAAACAGTGTGACTTAAACATGTATGCTTGTGCACAGTATAATGAGCTGGTTCTTTCTGGACCGATGCTCTGGGTGAGTCACTGGGCTACCAGCTTGGTGCCATCAAGTCTACCCAGACATCGGACATGAAAGCCAACAGAGGATGCTAGGTGTGAATAGCATTTTGGGAAGGAGGTTTAAGCTTGAGTACCTACATCCTTGGATGAATGGAAGTCCTCGGGACTACCATTTGCCCCAGCAGACTGTGAGGTGCCTAAACCAGTGGGGGGTTTCTGCATACCCAGTGGCAGAGGTGGCAATCTTGTACATGCCCTTGGCTTATTCAGAAGATCCGCTTGCCCGACATCAGAAGACTGGTATCACTCTGATTGGCTGGTAAGAAAGTTCACACGCTGGGATTGGGTGGAGTATTTCATGAATGAACTCAGAAATACTATAAGAATCCCTCAGCTAATCTGGTCATCAGATTCTAAGTGCCATAACAACAGCGGCAAATGTGAAACGACCAAAAGATGCTCCGAAAGAAATAGCAAATACACCGGCTTCAGAAATCCGAGGTAAAATATTTTCTAAGTCCAGATTTTTGCGTAGCGGATGCAGCTAGGATTGCAAAGCCGAATTTAGTTCCAGGATGTTCGGAGGTAACTCCCGGTGAAGTTATTTCAGTACCTCTTGAGGAAAGTGAGCGGTGGCCTCAGGAACTTCATGCCGATTTGAGTTCCAGGAAATCTCAGGCTAAGTCCCAGTCAGCTAAAGACTCTTATTTTATGTTATATTAAGCTAGGAAAGTCTATTTTTCCCCCCCAGGTCCCAAGTAAGTGTGTTTCTCTTATGTAGTTTGTGTAACATTGTGTGTCTGCCTTTTCATGTGAATACAATTCCAATTTATTTCAGTTATCTTTCTTTGCTCAATGTATTATTGTAAGGAATCCGCTCCTGAGTTTTGCTGAAACCTTTTCCTTACAGAGCCTTGCAGCTTCTAGACAACTCCCCCCTTGTTTCTGCAATCAACATCACCTGCTTCTGCAATTAGACTGCAGCTTGCTTCTTGCTGCCTCCTATGCAGCTCTACCTCATTGGCTGCCTGTTCTATTTAACTCCTGCCCCGCCCACCAGGAAGTTGCTGAACATAGACTTTCTAGTAACTGTGCTTGCCACAGCACCTCTATTTGGCCTGCCTTGGCCTTCTTGCCATTGCTCCTAGTTACTGGCAGACTCCGCCGCGCCGCCATGGTTACTCCTGCATATCCCTCCTGCAGAGGCCTGCATCAGTGTTCCTGTTACATGCTGCATATTCTCCTTGCAGAGGCCTGCATCGGTGTTCCTGTTACCTATCTGCATATCCCTCCTTGCAGAGGCCTGCATCGGTGTTCATGTTACCTTATCTGTAAATCTCTCGTGCAGAGGCCTGCATCGATGTTCCTGTTACCTTTCTGCATATCCTTTCTGCAGAGGCCTGTATCGGTGTTCCTGTTACCTATCTGCGTATCCCTTGTGCAGAGGCCTGCATCGGTGTTCCTGTTACCTATCTGCATATCCCTCCTGCAGAGGCCTGCATCAGTGTTCCTGTTACTTGCTGCAATCTCCTGCTTCCAGTGGCCTCCACTACTCACGGCTAGGGAGTGTTTTGTGCTGAAGCACTGGATCCCCTGTTCCTGTTCCTTTCTACGTTGAAGCACCTTCGCTCAAGCATCCTGTTGCCGAACCCCAGCATGGATATCGTTTACCCAGTCTTCTCTAATCCTGACACCGGCTTGTCCATGGATTATCCTGCCTTCTCCAGTCCTGACCCGGTTATGTTTGACAATGGAATTCGCAACCTGGATCCTACTTCGTGGTCTAATGTCGGTGTATATCTATACCCACCTCAGCCCCGCGGTCCGGTCCAGGTTTGTGGTGAGCATTACTGTTACGATTATCCAGATAAAAAGGTGTAAATGGAACAAAAAATACCCGGGCTTGTGACCCCAACAATCCTTAACTGCTCCCCGCTGTTCTGGCCACTGAGGTCCTACTCGCTCCAGGAGTATCCCCATGACAGAAAACAAAGGCCTCTTCTAGACCTCGCTTGAACAGATCCATCACCTGCCTGCTTCAGCATACCCCACCTTCTTGCATTGGGTTGAAGATAAGTACTCTTTATGTGTTTGGAAAGTGTGGATTCCTAAAGTGCCTGCTTCAAGTTTTTCTGCAGGGTTTGTTAGATCCTGATTTTTGTCCCTGAGAAGAGTTCTCTTTTTCTTTTTTGTGGGAATTTCAGCTGAAAAAGTTTTTTTTTAGTTTTTCTAACGCAAACCCACCAATGCACCCCCTGTACAGATAGGGGAGATTTATTGTGTTCAAGAATGTTTCTACTGGGGCTAGAACCGTTGCTGCAGAGACCAGTGCACTTTTCTTTGAGATTTTGCAGTGCCTGGTTTAACCTCTTCTGACCCTCATAACCCCTGTTTCCAAAGATCAGATTGTATTTCCCTGCAGTACCAGGTGTCACCACTTCAGACTCTCAGACTTGTATTTCTAAAACAGACTTGTGTTACGCCGGTGCTGCCCGCAGACCAGACCCGTCCCCTGTGCTGAGGGGGGAAGTATGAATACACGCACCCGCATCAAAGGGAGCATGTCCAGAGTGTGGTGTTTAGCGTTGCCAGGCCAGATGTATGTAAGGTAGACAATACTTGCCGGTACCGGTTGTAGAAGTAGAATAGTAGTTGCCTTGCCATGGTCAGGGAGTGGTGAGTTGAGGAGGGTTGAAGTCCAAGCCGTGATCGTGAGATGCCAGAGTATACGTAGTCAGAGGAGAGCCGAGGTCGGGAGCCAAAGGGAGACGCATGTTTGCGCGCAGGACGGAGGGCCCGTGTCTCCCACTGAGAAGGAGGGGGAGCGGGAGCTTTGCTGGATGGAGCAACCTTGCGGCGACGGAGACCTTGATGGCCTGCGGATGTGGAAGCAGGTAGGCGGGAGTTGCGCTGCGTGCCCTGAGTCTCCCTGAGGGTTGACTGTGTGTTGCGCAGACGGCACTGAGAAGTCGGATTCCTAACAACTTGTTACCTTGATTTACTGCTTACCGTGGTTGGACCACTTCTGTTCACAGGGTTCCCATTTCAAAAACAAAAGTACTCCAATTGTTTTGTTGCTACAGTATATGCCATGATTTCACTGTAATCAATGATATTCCTATGCCTGACACTAAAAGTTTCAGATGTAACTGCAAGTTTCTCTGCCTGTAGTTTCTCGCAATCTGTGATATTCTAATGCTTGATTCTAAATGTTTCAAATGTAACTGCAAGTTTCTGTCTATGGTTTCCCCTGCAATTTATGATATTTCTGTGACTGATGCTAAGGTCTCAAATCTATAGGTCAGCTCTCCTATTTTATGTCACCCTGTTGTGCCTCATATTTCTGTTTTTCATTCCAATGCTTCTGCTTTAAAGACACATTTCCTCTTTACTGGTTTTCTTGGGAAGTTTGGGTTCCCCATGTCTGAATCTATGTCTCCCACTTTGAAAACAGTCTTGAGCAACAAGTGTGAACACAGTACCACTGATTCTTCAGAGCTTCTTAAAGCAAAGAGAAAGAATAAGAAGAGCCGAGGTGTTACAGTGGAAGTTGCTAAAGGAATTAAGGATGACCCTTCAACATCAGGAAAGCCTGCGTTAGAAAGGGACTAGCAGTATCATTCCAGGGGTAGTGGAAAAAAAAAAGAGGATGCCCTTAACCAAGGTAAAATTGCCTTAACTCAGGCACTTCAATCCGAGTTGCTACTTACAAATAGAGATACGTTTTGTGAGAGAGGCCTTTGATGGGTTGAATAGTGGGTTTGAAACTATAAACCAAATGTGTAAGACCCTCTCTGTCCAAGCCAGTGAAGAAGATAAGAGACTACATGAATTAGAAGAGGAGGAGAAACAATTGGCTCAGAAAAAGTTAGACGTGCAGACAGCACTGCAGAATGCAGAGAGAGTGCTGCAAGAAGAACGTGTCTCCCTGGAGCACTGCACACAAGCAGAGAATATGCTGCAGAGGCAGTTGCAAGAACTGCGTGCGAGTCTGCAGGATGCCAAGAATCGTGACTCAACTCCAAAGAAGCTATTATGTTGGTTACAAAAAGAGACCACGGAAAGTGAACTCTACAGTATGTCCCCACTGACTCGTATGGAGAGCCTGATGCACACGTTCCTGATGCCCATGTTCCTGATGTAATTGCCTTCGCGATTAAGTTAAATGCACCCATCAGGAAGTTCCTTGCAATGCCCGATGTACCGGTTACTGCGCCATCGCAGTGGGGACAAGTATTTTGCCCATCAACAAACCACCAGAGGTGGATCACCCTGAGTCTGCCTTTCATCAAGGTCTCCAGGAAGAGCCTTTAGGATCGTCCAGAGAACGCTCTTGAGAGGGGGAGTAATGGCAGGGTCTCCTAGACATCCTGCTCCCAGCCATAGTTCGTTTCTCTGTCCACCGGGTGTGCTGCTGTTTTCTGCCTGCTCTGGAGTTCCTCTGTCTGTCTGTCTCCTCTTGTTGCTCCTGTCCTTATAGTTTCCAGTTTTCTGTTCCTCCCTTGCTTCTACTTCTGCTTCTGTCCAGTTCTTTTCTGTATCCAGTTTGGTACTTATTAAAGGCCCTTGCTAGTGTTATGGCTTGTCCCATTTGTTCCCTGATCCCTGGTATCAGTCCCTGCTCCCTGGTCGCCATTCCTACCTTCCTATTGCCGACCCCTGCCTAGACCCAGACTATCCTGCTAGCTGCCTGCCATCGAACCCTGCTTGTGAACCCAACAATCCTTGCTTGCTCCCCGCTGTTCCAACCACCGAAGTCCTACCCGCTCCAGGTGTCTTCCATTGACAAAAGTCAAACAAGATCTTATCTTGCATTAAACAGAATAAATGGAAGGGAAGTAAGCATAATTATGTCCCTCTATAAAGCATTAGTAAGACAACACATTGAATATAGAGTACAGTTTTGGGCGCCACTCCATAAAAAAGACATTATGGAACTAGAAAAAGTGCAGAGAAGAGCCACCAAATTAATAAAGAGGTGGATAATCTGATTTATGAGGAGAGGCTAGCTACGTAAATTAGATTTCTTTACATTTGAAGAGATGTCTAAGAGGGGATATTATTACTATGTACAGTACAAATATATTTGAGAACAATGCAAGGAGCTTTCAAAAGAACTATTCATCCCAAGGTCCGTACAAATGACACAGGGTCATCTTTTTAAAGAGGAAAGGTATACAGAGTTATAGCAAGTAAGTAAACATGGGAAGGATGTTGATCCAGGGAGTAATCTGATTGCCAATATTTGGAGTCAGGAAGGAATTTATTTTTTCCCTTATGAGATATCAATGGATGATATTTCACTTGGGTTTTGTTTTCCTTCCTCTGGATCAATATACTGTAAGTACAGATATAGGATAAAGTACCTGTTTCTAAATTGTGTTGAACTCGATGGACGGACATCTTTTTTCAACCTCATCTACTATGTAATTAAGTACTTGGTAATAAGGATCTTAAATAGATAGTGCACCATTATCTATGTACTGTAAGCCTCATCATATCTGAATTATAGGCATACAGGGACATGTCCACTAAGCGGCGCTATGCCATAAATCACCATCCCTTTGAATAGACGCAAAGGTGTTTTACAGATCCAGAAGGTGTCTTATTGAGTAGCATCACTTTCACTTCGTAAATATGGCCCATAGGGCTAGATACATCAAGCTCCAGGAAACAAAAATTTAGTATTATTGACCCCCAAAAAGTATTTTTTTTTTATAGTGCTACATCAGGCTTTATTTTTTATTTTCAATATTGAAGAACCCCGCTTCAGCATTCCTGACAGTGGAAGCACATTCATGAATATATGCACAGGTATACTGACAACCACACTGTCTATAGGAATCTATGAGCCTCTGCGTTTCGTGTTCTGTGTTTGACAGTTAACTCCCTCACCATTTTGGAGTTAATTAGATGCTGTTAGGTGGCAATATGTTGGTTTTTATATAAAGTCTATAATAACTATTTTCCACTACTGGATTTACTTTATGCTAAGTGAGCACACACTGGTTTCTAGTATTGATCTTTTTGCTTGTACTTAGCAATTACGATCAGTCTCACATTTTCACCATTACCACCTTGGGACCTGTCTGACACCTGAGACAGGCTTTCGAACAGCCCCTCTCTGATCCTACCACTAATAGGGAATACTGTGTACCGGCTCCCTGAGACGTTTTGATCTAATAGACCTCAAACTGTCCCTCTATTTATTGACCCGGAGTATCATATATACTCACCATAGGGTTAACATATATGTGTGTCATTTGTAGAATTTTAACACCCATTATTTTAATTAGTATAGCATTAAAAATTATTTTTAATAATCACATTATACATTTAGGAGGTATTGAGTGCTCATAGTGGGTTCTTGCTTCTTCATTACTCACCTTTATTTTTTATTTGGAATGGCCAAAAGCCCTATTAGTCACATTTGGAGGGAGGCTATGTTAGGTTTGTTGGGTGTGTGTGGGGTTAGGGGCAGTTGCCAGGATGGTGGGGGAGGGGGTGGTTAGGCCCCCTGGGGGTGAGAGGGGGGGAAATGGTAGGGGTTAACCCCTTTATTACCTTTGTGGATATTAAAGCATTGTGTGGCAATACTTTACTAGCCACCAAGTTAGCCAAGGGGATGGTTAATGGAGTGTTTTGTGTGCGTATTAACCCCTTTCATGTCTGTGGTATGTCTTGGTAGCCACAGACATCAAAGGGGTTAATATAATTTCTACCATATGGTTCTGTAATAAAAGATATTACAGAACACTATGATAGAAATATTAGTAATGTGATCGCGATGGGGTAATAAACATGTTGTTAACGATCGCATTAATTCCCACATCGGGACTATGGGTAAAATATCACACCAGGTGAATTATTACCACATTCTTGATGACTTCCGTCATAAAATTGCGGTAATAAGTGCCAGGTGTGATATTAAGAGAGCATTATGTATCCGGACCTTAGCCCAGTGAAAACTGCATTTGTAATGCAATATCCGAATAGCTGAGACCTGGAGGTATAAAAACATAGTTTATTTGGGCATACAGTATATTTTACAGTACTGCATTTCAAATATATTTTATCTATTAGGGATGCTCGCTTATTTTTATGTTGTAGTTTTGCCTTATGTCTGTTAATTTTGGATTATTGAAAATGTATAATTGATTAAATAAATCTAAATAAAATAAAGTTATTAGCAAAAATAATAAAAACAAAATAATAATGGGGGAGGCTATTGGTGCCAATAAGAAACAAGGGACACTGGTATGCTTTATTGCTCATGGTTAATCGTCCTCATTTTGATCATCATCGCTGTTAGCACTGTGAGCTCATCCCTTGAATCAAATGTTTCTTTTCTATTCAACTGTTTTCAAGAAATTAAAAAAAATGGGAAAAGATCCCTAATTGGTGCTTCCAAAACTTCACTGTAATGTGTTGTTATAAATAGTAACAAAGACTGTTTCTCTTGAAATTGCAATCATACTGTAAATAATTACAGAATTAACATGGAGGTATGCTGTTCTGTGGTGTACGGTATAAGCAAAGTCCAAATACATACGGAATAAATGCAGTCTCTACCAACCTAATACCCCCTGCGGGGAAGAGGGGGAGGAGGAAGGAAAGGAAAACAACACTGGCAAGGCACCCCTGCATAATGGAGTGCCCCGATGCTTGTCCAGACCACAACCCACAGACTTGCACAAATAGGGGAGTAGTAGACTGTAACCACACTGGCTGATATGAGCATAAACAGTCCCACTGTTTAATGTAGGTACTCAAGTACTCACGGTACCATCTCCTCAATTAATTATCATTCATGCAGACGTGCTTCAGTCTTGGGATCGCATGATGTTAAGTAATTGGAGAAAAAGCGTAGCACAGCTAAAATAGAAGGGCTGGAGGCAGTGGATAAAATGTAATTATTTAATTGGCATAATAGCAGAACAAGAGAAAAAAAAAGATCCTCTGACGCATTTCCCGTCGAGTGGCGCTTTATCAAAGTTTTAAAGAAATGTTGCGTAATTTATTTGAATGAATACCAGATTCTCAACTTGTTTTGGCAGTAGACTCTTGTGACATAGATTTGGTCATAGTTGCCCGAGGTGCTGCTGAATAGACATTGGAGGGTGGACAGTTCACATAAAGCATAGCCAGTCCTTATAAAGGGCTCAAGATACAGTAGTTATTTTCTCATTCCAGTTTACAGTATAAACAGGCTGCCCTGATCTCTTCTGTTATGTTTTACATCATTTTGCTCATTCTACTGTAACCCCTTGTGTCTGCTATCAGCACAGGACATGGGCCCTTGAAGAATTACATTCCACGGGACCACGTGACTGTGCTTAGCCAGTGGAATGACAGTTGGTGACAGTTGGAAAGGGAGCTGAGGGTGTGCAGGCACATCCTGCACAGAGAGTCCATGAAAGACCCCCCGGCCAGGCAGGGAGCGGGCACGCGGGTGCTCATGCGACACACTTGCAAGCAGCAAAATCAAATTTGCTTGCTCTGCAAGCATCTAAGCGCCGAGCGTGCGCTGGCGCTTGTTCACGCAGGCCACACACATTGCCTCAATGTGTTTCAGTGCGGCCAGCATGAGCATGCCCGTCCGCTCAGCGCCACCCTGGCCGAGGCCTAAGAGAGAGGGGACTGCAGAGAGTTGCCCCACTGGACCAGTGCATGCAGCAGGGCCCAGCAGAGACCAGAACCTGACAGTGCAGAGGGAAACAGACAGACATAGGCTACTACAGAGAGCGATTAGGGAGCCCAGCTGTGCAGGAATTACACCAGGTTGGTGTGGGTGAGCTAAAGGATATAAACTGCAGTTATATTACAGTTTGATCTTTGTGAAGCACCAGGCCTGCAACACACACACAGTTTATGAGCTCCAATTCCAGGCTTCAAGGACAGAGATACAAATTATTTGTTTGCGCAGCGCTGGGTAGTTCTGGGGTGTTAGTAAATGTGTTATGTATTATATATGTTCCTTTTATTTATAAAACTGTTATATGTTAACTGCTGTGGTGTCCCCCTTATTACTGATCCCACTCAAGAGTGAGGGTTGCTACAGTATATAATAAACGGATTCAGGCCCCCACCACATATACTGAGGTATGGCCAAATAAAGAGGGGTTACACTAGAAACTGAGTAGATTTCAGAATTGACTGCAGAATGCTTCATCATGTCCTTTAAACCTAACCAAATATTTTCTTTATTCCATTTCATCAGTGTTATATTTCATTGTTCCTGCTTTTTTTGCTGATGCTGTGTAACTAGTGATTGATTGTCGTTGTTCCTTAAGTCACTGAAGCATTTGGAAGGTGGATTTCCACCTTGTTACAACCTCTTGCTTCAGTTGATGGAATGGAAGATTATATTTTTGTTGCAGCTGTTGCAGTTTTCTGCATGCTGTTGCCAAATTCCGAAAATGATCAGAGATTTTATGTATGCCAGCCATCTCCTATACATACCTATCACTTTTTAGAAAATTATGTACTTTCAAGTTAATGCTGTAGTGTATGCAAAACAAGGAACGTGTAAAGACTCAAACCCAAAAGTCATTGTGCACAGACAGTGTTCATTCCTTTATCAGAAATGATGAAAAGCGGAAAGAGTTCAAGAGGATTCAGTCATTTTCCAATTTCTAAAAGTCCTAATCAGCCAGGTGGAGTCTGGTTGATTGCCTGTGTGCAATTAACCAGCACACTGCTGGATTTAGAGGCAGTTACTCTCAAACAGTGATAAGTCCCTGTTACAGGACCCCTGTGGGGCCCCTGGACACCCGCGGGAACCACCTGGAAGCCCACGGGGATAACCCGGAGACCTCACCGGCCTCTTGTATTAATGCTGTGCAAAAAAAAAATGTTTTTATGCATGTCTCCATCTCTTTTGCGCCAGCCTTTAGCTGGTGAAAAGAAATAGTGAGCTTTTATAGTACGTATAAGTTATCACTGCTTTGTGAATAGCGCTTAATGCCAAATAAGGGCGTGTTTGCATTTTTTGGCCTATCATACGACTTTTTAATCACTGACTGTTTTTTGGTTAATAAAAGCCATTATACTGCAATACTGCACTGTTATCACTGCTTTGTGAATCGCATAGCAGGCAGTCTCGCACTATAAACGCATTTATCACACTTAAAACCACTTATCACTGCTTTGTGAATAGGCTCCTAATTCTTCGAATCACTCCATACACATACTGTATATACTTAAGCAAACTATAACAACAGTGAGAACGCTGCGCAAACAAATAATAACTTTTATCTCCGTCCGGCCTCCCAATCATGGTGTACTGGCCTGTAGATCATGGTGTGCTAGCACAATCGTTGGAGCTAGGTCACACCTCCTCCAAGAGCTCACCCCTCCCTACCTTTTTAACGGGAGGTTTATTTCAATTTGCTGTATGGACAGGACCTACTATGGTTGTTCCCCCTCATACAGATATAAAAGGGAAGGTTCACAGTGTAGTGTTAGGAACTGAAAATCTGGTTATACCTTGAGGTTGGTATGCCAGCTTATGACACTTTGGCCAAAGAGTTTAACTAAATAACCAAGAGAATATTATTATTGAAGTATTTACCATTTATGTTTTGTTAATTGGATGTAGCATTGGGCTCCCCTGTCTATTGTTGTATACATTTGCCACGCTCAGTAGCACTCCTTTTGACATAAATATATATATACAGCTCAACCCCGTTATAGCGCGATCCACTATATTGCTAACGGACGGACAGACACACACAATATACCCTTGCCCATCCCTTACTTCACATTAAGTCCCCAGCCTGTACATCACCCCCCCAGCCTGCACATCACATTCCATCCCCCCAAGCCCATTATATCCCCCCAGCCTGCACATCACACCCCCTGCACATCACTCCCCCAGCCTGCACATCACCCCTTCCTGCACATCCCATCACCCCTGTCCATCACATCCCCCTGCCTGCACATCACCCCCCTGCACATCCCATCCCCTCTGCCCCTCAAATCCCTCCTTCCTGAACATCACCACACACACACACATACACATATACACACACCTCTCCCTTTCTCCATGTACCTCCACTGGGGGGGAGGAGAGAAGGGAGCTGGTATCTGCCCGGCTTCTCCTGACTCCGTGAGATCCTCCCTCCAGCTTTCCCCCCCTCTCACAGACTCACAGCTTTTCTGCACAGCTTAGCTGCTACAAGTAAGTCCTGCTTTGGGGGGTGCTGTGACGCCGGCTTCAGGGAGAGCTGGGAGAGTTATCCCAGCTCTCCCCCTGCGGCAGATGCAGAATCCCTGATCGCGGTGGCCATTTTTGTTTTATCGCGATCCCGGTTCTTACGCGGTCGCACAGGGTGGACCCCGAGGGTCGCATTATAACGGGGTTCAGCTATATATATATATATATATATACTGCACCGACACACTTTATTCGAGCAAATACCCAGTATGTACCTGGCAGATACCTGGAATGCGCCGCTCCTCACCTCTGACAAGCCCCGTTGCGTTTGCCTTCCCAGCCTGGGTTCATGCCTGGCTGACGGGCGGCTGATCTGTTAAATGATAATGATTAGGATTTAATAGGCTGCAATGCTTCGCGTGTCTACCAGATGGCATAAATTCATGAATTGTAATGCAGTATATATATATATACTGTGCAGTATTGCAGCCAGCGGGAATAAAATGCTTCAATCCCTGACTGGAAAATAACCCAATGCACTCGGGCAGAAAACAGTCACAAACCTCAATACACCCGGGTATACCCGAATTCGTGGGACTAGCCGAGCTCGAATAAAGTGTGTCGCCAGTGTATATATATATATATATATATATATATATATATATATATAAAAAGAAAAAAGACTGCGCCCCTTGGGTACTATCTTACTGCAAAATTGTTATGTAAATAAGTGAAAATCTATATATCAGGTAAGTAGATGTTAAATTAATATGATGTAGAGCTGTAAGAATTACAAATACATAGACAGATTCTATAAAAATCTAAATCTAAACCATATACTAATATAAGTAAACAGTGTGAGTACATGACTCAATATGACGATTGTGAAATAATCTTGAGGACAAAAATAAAAAATATAAAAATATATATATGTAAACAATATCGTCCAAAAAAACATAAAAAATAGTCCTGTATAATACCAAAACTTAAATATATGGCCCACTATCAGGATACTGGTAGCTTTCTATATGGAACCAATGACTTCCAGATGAATCTACAAAAACGAGAAGAAAGAAAGCGCCCGATCCTAGTGCGATATGAAAAAAATATACACAATTTAATACATTTATTTGTATATTGGTTCATCATGTGCGTGTATATACTGTATATATATATATAGTTGTATATATATATAGTTGCATGATGAAGCCACTGTACAAATTCATGGGTGAAGGGTGGGTATCGGGCCAGTGTGGCTTAACCCCTTAATTACCTTTGCGGTTATTATCCGATAAGGTGTTTAAGGGGTTAATTGATATCTGAATGTACTTGCAATGTATTGGCTTTGTATTTGCTATGTATTTTGTGGGCAAGACAAGGATGTTGCTGGCGACGGAGACTTCTTATTGATGAGGTCAGTAGTAATTTATTTATTTGAATATGCTAGTTAATGTTTTTAATAATGGGCAATTAATCTATTATCCATATCTGGATAATAGTTATTTTGCACATTATTGTACTGTAGGTGTTGGGGGGGAGGGTGTATGTATTGAATGTATAGGCCAGGTTTATTTTTTTTACATTCAGGGTTTGTTCCGTGGTTCTGCGTGTGACCTCTGGAGACCACCTGCGGGTCTCATCGGGTTCTCACGGGTATCAGGCTGGTGGTTCCACGGGTGACACATGCGGGGATGAAGCGGTGGCCTCACATCTGTGGGGGCACCGCGGATCCGTAGTCTGCGGGGATGAAGCGGTGGCCTCACATCTGTGGGGGCACCGCCGACCCATAGGTGCGGGGATGAAGATGTGTGGTCCCACTTCTGTAGTGAGCACCCGTGAGTTCCCCAGACCCCCGTGGCAACCACCCAAGGCCCCGCAGACACCTGTGGGTCTGACCCGGGGCTCCCAGACATCCTTGGGCCTACCGTGGGGACCCAATTGTGGCCCACGGTGACCCGAGGAGACCACCTGGGGGCCATGGTGCTGGCGGGACCCACCAGCAGGCCTCCAGAACCTGTTTGAAAAGGGCTGCTGGTAACCTGTAGGTCTGTCAGGTGCCCCGCCAGCCCACCGGGGACTCGCGTGGGGCTACGTTATGAACCCTGTTTGTAAAAGGATAAATCTTGTATTTATGGGGGGGCACAGGGGTGGGTAATGTATTTAATAAATATAATGATGCTTATTGTGGGGCTGTGTATTGTTTTTATTGTGGGTACTGGGGGTGGGGGGGGGGGCTATTTTCCCCAACAGTATGTGGGTAGGCCTCCCTTGTGGGTAGTGGGTGAGGGTGGTTAGGCCTCACGGGGTGGGCCATTGGCAGTGAGGCACTGCATTATACTGTATGCACATCGGGATCCCCCTCCCCACATTTACATAAACTGCACTCACAGGAACACAGGCAGGGATATTTAACAGACACATTAGGGGGAGGGGGCCCTTACACAGATTACAGTCAAGGCAGGGAGATTTAACAGACACATTAGGGGGAGGGGGCCTTACACAGATTACAGTCAAGGAGGTGGGGTTATAACCAAAAGGGAACAGTTATGTTAAAAATATGTATTTAATGTATTTATTGTTGTTTATGTATTTTAAATACACAGGGGGTGTACTGTATGTTGTTTATTTCAATGTTTATTGGGGGCAAATGTCCCCATAAACAGTGCTATTCTGCCTTAACCCTTCATTGCCTTAGAGGCTATCAGCTTATGTAAGTGAGCACATTTCTGATTTTAAATAATATTGTGCAGGAGCAGGGGGTCCCCTAAGCTTTGATTGGTGGCTCGGGAACCCCTGCTCACTGTACAATATTATTAAAAAACATTCATGCCTATAGTATCATTGATGTGCATATACAGTAAGTGTATTATGTTAGGGGTTACATGGGTTGTTGTTATATATATAATTATATATATATATATATAATATATATTTATTTATATTCATGTTTTATTTATTTATTTAGATTTATTATTTATTGTGGGGCTGCTGTGTGTGAATTTTTTTTATTGTGGGAGCGGGGGTGGGTGAAGGGGGTATTAGCCCCAATGGTGGTTGTTTAGGGCTTGCCGGGGGGGTAGTGGGAGGGGTTTACCCCTTCATGACCGTAGCAGTATTAACTGCTACGGTCGTGAAGGGGTTAAGTGCACCCGCAACCCCCCGCAAGTCCTAAACTCACACCAAGGGCCAAATACCCCCTTCACCCACCCCCGCTAACCCACAATAAAGCGGGCACGGTGGGTTAACCCCTTCATTGCCTTAGCGGCTCTCAGCTATGGTAATGAAACACATTTCTGTTATTTTAATAATATTGTGCAGGAGCAGGGGGTCCCCTGAGCTTTGATTTGTGGCTCAGGGAACCCCCTGCTCACTGAACAATATTATTAAAACACATTCATGCTGCTTCGTTACCATAGCACATACCGCAAAGGTAAGGAACAAGTGTTATTGATATGGGTGTTTTATTCATACTGTAGATTGCAGAGGGTCATCCGGAGCGGAACGCTCTTGGTTTTTAGGTTCGGGGACCCCCGGCTTCAGAGATACAGGCCCCTTTATGGGTGCCGGTATCCTCTCTGCTTTGTTACATTCCGCGGTCACGTGATCGGACCTAAATGCAGAGGGATACCGGCACCCCATAAAGGGGCCTGTATCTCGGGAAGCAGGGGGTCCCCGGACCTGAAACCAATGCGTTCAGCTCCGGAGACCCCCTGCACATCAACACTATGAATAAAATGTATTTTAAATAATTTTTAATGTGCCGAGTTTTGGCAGAGAGAGCAGCGGATCTCTCTCTGCTGTAAACACCTCTCGCCCCCGCCGGCTTATAGATCATTGATGTGCATATACAGTACTGCATGTGGTATGTTGAGGGGTTATAGGGGTTGTTGTTATACGAGTGTAATATATATACTGCATTACAATTCAGAATTTATGCCATCTGGCGGACACGCGAAGCATTGTAGCTATTAAATCCTGAACCATAATAAATTAACACATCAACCCGCATCATCAGCCGGGCATGACCGTGCTGGAAAGCAAAAGGAACGCGGCATGCTCCGGTGAACAGCTTCGCATTCCAGGAACAGCCAGGGAAAAAACGGTGATTGTGTTAGATAAAGTCTACGTCATCAGTATATATGTATATATATATATATATATATATATATATATATATATATATAGACATGTAGTGACCAGATAACAGATAACAGAAGACAGCACACCGCAATAGTAGTCCAAAAAATGTGTATTGTGAACACAGGGCCGCCAACGTTTCGGTCCTTGTAGAGGGATCTCCCTCAGGGCAGTGCCAAAGTGACTGATCCAAGTACCCATATATACCCCTAACACCATGCATAAAATCACCTGAAAACAATATTGAAAAACCAAATTGCAATCCCAGTTACAGCCCACTTCCAACTTAAACCAATAAGAAACAATGTTGCTAACTAGCACCAATGGAGTAACCGCATCTAAGGTAAGATGGTAATAAGGTGCATATATTACCCCGACGCCTATGCTGGCACTTCACTAGACAACCCGATCGTGTGTCTGGCAACCCGCAGGGAGCGTGCATCAGCTGGAACACCGTGTAGCAAGCGGCGCATGCGCTTCTAGGCATAGCTGTTAGCAGCCTGACGGCGTCCATGAAAATGAGGGAAGGTGAGCGCACGCATCCTATCCCGATCGCAGTGCGGGCCGCGCATGTGCCTCTGCGCTAAGCGACTAGCAACCCGATGGCGTCCTTGCCAATAAGGAAAGGTATGTGCATGCAACTGATCCGAATTAAAGGGACTAATGTATGAAATTAGCAACAACAGCGCCCCTATTAGCGCATAACCTGACATCGCGAGCGATCTATACAGCATGCTTCAGCTATCACACTGTGGCTGGTAAATTTAATCTATCCCATAACTCAGACTAGCATAACATTAGCCCATAATGTGAGGTAGCTCCTTTGTCTTTAAGCTTTAAAGCTTTTTTGCTGACACATATACAACAGCACTTTAGCGTCTATCCAGCGTCTATTGCTAATGTTATGCTAGTCTGAGTTATGGGATAGATTAACATTACCAGCCACAGTGTGATAGCTGAAGCATGCTGCAACGAAACGTTGGCGGCCCTGTGTTCACAATACACATTTTTTGGACTACTACTGCGGTGTGCTGTCTTCTGTTATCAGGATTCTCCTGGTCACTACATGTCTATATGCTCAATATGGGACAATCATCTGCCTTCTTACAAACGTGAGTGCAAATCTCCATACCAATGACTGTTTGTCATGGGAGAGGGGGTTTGGCCCGGTATTACACCTCATTTGGCCACCCCCTGCTCTTACTTGGGAAGCAAGGGGTTAACTGGACTGCGGTCCAGTAAGGTGTGTTTACCCAGCTTCAGCAACCAAATGTATATTCCCCTGTAATGTGTATTGTTCCCATTCCAGTGTTTGCACCAACACATACACTGGGATTGATGCGGGAGGGAAAGGGTTAATGTGAAATCAGTGTTTATAGCCCTTTGTTCCGTTTTCCCACCTTTTCAGGCTCTATTTTGCAGCTCTCCATAGGTTGCCATTGCAGCCCAATGCAACCTTTTGGAGATACCGGCGATTTGGGCCTGTTTCGGTAGCGCCCGAGAGGAGAAACGGCGGTTCCCCATTGTAAGTCAATGGAGCCATCCATTTCAATGGGGATTCCTCGACGCCGATCTCCAGGAACGGGTTGGCAGCCATCCAAACCGCAGACCGCAAGAGCGGAAACAATGTCTAAAAGAGAGCTCCCCGGTAAAGTTCAATCACAATTGGCGTGGGAACCTTAGGTTCTAGGGCACCCAGAAATAAAATTATTTTTGCCCCTAGACCCCAGGAACCCCCACACTTGACCACCACTGGGTCCAGTAATGAAGGACCGCCTGTAAAGGGTCACGATCGCCAAGGGGGTCGCGCCATTGACTCTAATGGTGGAGCGGAGGTCCCATTGAATCCTATGGCGGCGCTCGCCCATGCATTTTCAATGGCGGCGCCGGCCATTGATTCCGATGGGGGAAAGCCGCGTGTCCAACAGTGTAAAAGGGTAAGCCTATATCTTCAGTTCTGTGAGTACCAGAGAGTTGGGATTTGGGTCGCAGGAAGTCACTGTTCCGGCATGACTGCATGGCCATTTCCAGTCCTCTTGGATCAACCAGACGGAGTATAGGCAAATGCTAAGATTGTGAATTTTACCATTGGCTTCAATGGCGGAGTTGCTCCATTGAAAGCCTATGGCGGTGGAGCCCATTGACTTCAACGGCGGAGTTGCCCCATTGAAAGCCTATAGCGGCGGAGCCCATTGATTTCAATGGGAGAGTGAAAAGCAGAAATTTCTTTTAGCTATGGCGGAGAATCCTGCATTAAAGTTAATAGGGGATTTTAACTGTTTTTTGTATCTCTGTTTCTGGGGGTCGTGGAGGGCTGAAACTTTGCCTCTATTGCAAAGGTCCTCCGGCATGAGGACCTGGCAAATTTCAGCCCGCTCAGACCCATAGAACATATTATTTTAATATGTGAAGGTATTAAATAATGAATTGTATTTTGGGACTGGTATAAAAACTCAGAGCCCTTATGGTATTTTAATGCTCAGGGGGGAGACAAGTAGTCTACAATAAACCCTCTGATCAAAGGCTGACTGCTCTGATTGTGTACATTAGGGCAGAGAAACGCAGGGCCTGAGTGGTCTGTATGTGTCATAATTCACACTTGCAGACAGAGGGATTTCCTGACTACAAAGGAATCTGCTAGACAGTCAGGCGCCCCAAGGTTAAGGTATGGGGGCTGAAACTCCATATAAATGAGGGTAAGCCCTATACCCATGGTCTTCGTGTCTTTGTGTCTTTTCGTGATTGCTGCATGAATTGCTAATCGTGTAACCTGATTACTTCATCATTCTAACCCTAAGTAAGTGAATATTTTGCCTGTTATTTGTATCTTGTGTGTTCATCTTCTTTAAGGAATAAACCATATTTATTATATCTAAGTCGTGTTCATTTCAACCCAGATATATTTTGGTGTGTATTATTATAACCTATCACAAGCTACCGTGACAGGCTTATAATAAAACTGGTGACAGCGGCAGGATTGAATTGAACCTGTATTACAGTTAACTGCGGGACTCTGTAATACAGTTGGAACTCGGGTGAATTGCGAGTTCCTAAGGCTAAAGATATTGGACACACAGTGTACAACATATAACACAAGATATGGCACCACCTCACTGTTCCCCTACTTGTGAGAAACATTGCCTCCAGAACCCAAGTGCCGGCCATCCGTGTGACGAGCCGGGCACCGAGACCGGAGGAATGTATCAAGTCCGAGCGGGAACCTGCAACCGGTAGAGCTGAGAGAGAAGAGGCGATCGGTGAGCACGAAACCCGGCAGGCTGAGCAAAGAACCACCGCTGCAGCCGCTGTAACCATCAAACCGCCCGGAGAGCAGGGAATGGACCCAGCTCCGGGATTGCAGAGACTTGCGGAGGGAGCAGGTGATCGCGGAGACCACGGGAGTCTTGCAGCAGGAGAGGTATCGGCCGTTGCGGTGGCCAGTCCATTTTCCCTGGAATAGCTTTCACTGATATCTGCATGGGGAGGGATGTGGTCCCAGGCGGAGCGGAACGAGCTCCAGAAGCTGGCGATGTCCTGACCCGCTAACCCCTCCCTGAGCCCGGCGTTCAAGCAACTCCGCTCTGGACTCAGCAGCCTCTTGCGGGGGGTAATCCACCGGTGGCGGAGAAGCTCCAGAATGAGCCCGGCGCTCGAGCAACTCTGCCTTGGACTCAGCAGCCTCTTGCAGGGGGTAGTCCACCGGCGGCGGAGGAGCTCCGGCAGAAGCGGCGGTGTTACCACTGCAACAAAGCGGGCCACATCAAAGCCCGATGCCTGGACCGTGCGCGGTCGGGCGAAGAAGCCCCTCAGGGCCAGCGCTCACGAGCTGCGGACAAGGTGACCCAGTTAGCGGCATCCTCCCTGCGGTCTAAATATTGAGTGGAATCTGAGTCATTTTTTGAAATAGTATATAATGGAACTTATTTCCTTCGATTCCATTGGAATATTGTTTATTTGACTACATCCTTTCCTTCCAGT